>CAUYQU010021329.1:0-19015 GCA_963574635.1 Cheracebus regulus
GTTGAATCACGGAGCAGACCAATAAGAAAGTCTGAAGTTGAGGCAGCAAACAATAGCAACCAAAAAAAGTACAAGACCAGATGGGTTCACAGCTGAATTCTACCAGATGTACAAAGAGGAGCTGGTACCATTTCTTCTGAAACTATTCCAAACAGTACAAAAAAAGGGAATCCTCCCTAACTCATTTTATGGGACCAACATCCTCCTGATACCAAAACTTGGCAGAGACACAACTGAAAGAGAAAATTTCAGGCAAATATCCAAAATGAACATTGATGTGAAAATCTTCAACAAAATATTGGCAAACAGAATCCAACAGCACATCAAAAAGCATATCCATCACAACCAAGTGGGCTTCATTCCAGGGATGCAAGGCTGGTTCAATATATGTAAATCTATAAACATAATCCATCACATAAACAGAACCAAAGACAAAAACCACATGATTATCTCAATAGATGCAGAGAAGGCCTTCAATAAAATTCAGGAGCGCTTTATGCTAAAAACTCTCAATAAACAAGGTATCAATGGAATGTATCTCAAAATAATAAAAGCTATTTATTACAAACCCACAGCCAATATCTTACTGAATAAGCAAAAACTGGAAGCATTCTCTTTGAAAACTGGCACAAGACAAGAGTGCCCTCTCTCACCACTCCTATTCAGTATAGTATTGGAAGTTCTGGCCAGAGCAATCAGGCAAGAAAAAGAAATGAAGTGTATTCAATTAGAAAAAGAGGAAGACAAATTGTCTACTTGCAGCCTACATTATTATATATTTACAGGACCCATCATCTAAGCCCTTAATCTTCTAGAGATAAGCAACTTCAGCAAAGTTTCAGAATGTAAAATAAATTTGCAAAAATCACAAGCATTCATGTACACCAATAACAGACAGAGAGCCAAATGATGAATGAACACCCATTCACAATTGCAACAAGAAAATAAAATACCTATGAATACAACTAACAAAGGACATGAAGGATCTCTTCAAGGAGAACTACAAACCATTGCTCAAGGAAATAAGAGAGGACACAGATAGATGGAAAAACATAACATGCTCATGGTTAGGAAGAATCAATATCATGAAAATGGCCATACTGTAATTTATAGATTCAATGCTGTCCGCATCAAGCTACCCCACCCTTCTTCACAGAACTGAAAAAAAAAACAAAAAACAAAAAACAAAAAACCTTAAACTTCATATGGAACCAGAAAAGAGCCTACATAGCCAAGACAATCCTAAGCAAAAATAAAGCTTGACATATCATGCTACTTGACTTCAAACTCAACTACAAGGCTACAGTAATCAAAACAGCATGGTACTGGTACCAAAACAGAGATATAGACCAATGGAACAGAACAGAGGCCTCAGAAATAACGCACACAACTACAACTATCTGATCTTTGACAAATCTGACAAAAACAAGCAATGAGGAAAGAATTCCCTGCTTAGTAAATAGTGTTGGGAAAACTGGCTAGCCATGTGCAGAAAGCTGACACTAGATCCCTTCCTTACACCTTATACAAAAATTAACTTCAGATGGATTAAAGATTTAAACATAAGACCTAACACTACAAAAACCTAGAAGAAAACCTAGGCAATACCATTCACAACATAGGCATGGGCAGACTTCATGACTAAAGCACCAAAAGAAATGGGAACAAAAGCCAAAATAGACAAATGGGATCTAATTAAACTTAAGAGCTTCTGCAGAGCAAAATAAACAATCATTAAACTGGCAACCAACAGAATGGGAAAAAATGTTTGCAATCCACCCATCTGACAAAGTGCTACTATTCAGAATCTACAAAGAACTAAAATTTACAAGAAAAAGACAAACAATCCCATCAAAAAGTAGGTGAAAGATATGAACAGACACTTTTTAAAAGAAACATTTAGGCAGCCAATAAACCTATAAAAAATGCTCATCATCACTGTCATTAGAGAAATGCAAATCAAAACCACAATGAGATACCATCTAATGCCAGTTAGAATGGTGATCATTAAAAATCTGGAGACAACAGATGCTGGAGAGGATGTGGAGAAATAGGAACGCTTTTACACTGTTGGTGGGAATGTAAAGTATTTCAACTGTTGTGTAAGACAGTGTGGCAATTCCTCAAGGATTCAGAAATAGAAATACCATTTGCCCCAGCAATCTCATTACTAGGTATATACTCAAAGGATTCTAAATCATCCTATTATAAAGACACATGCACACGTATGCTCACTGAGGCACTCTTTACAATAGCAAAGATTTGGGTCCAACCCAAATGCCCATCACTGATAGACTGAATAAAGAAAATGTGCCACATATACACCATGGAATACTATGAATCCATAAAAAAGGATGCATTCATGTCCTTTGCAGGGACATGGATGAATCTGGAAACCACCATTCTCAGCAAACTGACACAAGAATAGAAAATCAATCCCCACATGTTCTCACTCATAAGTGGGTGTTGAACAATGAGAACACATGGACACAGGGAGGGGAACATCACACACTGGGGCCTTTTAGGGGATGGGATACTAGGGGAGGGATTGCAGGGGGTGGCAGGATTGGGGAAGGATAACATTAGAAGAAATACCTAATATAGGTTTTGGTGGAATGGATGTAGCAAAACACCATGGCATGGGTATACCTATGTAACAATCCTGCATGACCTGCATATATACTCCAGAACTTAAAGTATAATTAAAATAAAATAAAATAAAATAAAATAACACAAACTCACATCAGTCCTCTCCACAATCAGTTCCCATTAAACTTTAAAGCTTTAATGTCTATTGTTCTACTATGCATAATCTCTGGTGTCAAGTAAATTGTATTATATACTTTCCTGTTTTCCTGCTAATGCTTATGTCCTTCATTCCACTGGTAAATTCTGTCTCCAAGATGTGGTAGTAAGGTGGTTGGAAATCCAATTGACTTGAGTTTTTATTTCACTTCTTCCCCTTAGTACTCATATGATTTTTTATAAGTTATTTAATTTCTCAGACTAGATTTCTCATGAAAAGAAGATAGTAAGAGTAGTAACCCATATACTACTTTTATGAATTAGAAAAATAAAATACATAATACTCAATGTATAATGGATCAATAAATGTTAGTTTTCATTATTTTTTAACTCAAATCATAGCTAAACATCTCATCAACTATTAGGTACCATTAGCAGAATATGTATTTTATCTTCTGCTCTCCAAAGCAAATTGTGTTTTTTAAATTTGTTGCAGTTTGTTTTTATGCATCATTTAAAGTACCTAATTTGTTGTAGTGTTCATTTTATATAATTGAATTTTCATTTTTTGTGGATTCAAAAATGTAATAATAATATTGTTTACAGAATAAAAAGTATTAAAAATATTAAGTAACAACCAGGCATGGTGGCTCACTCCTGAAATCCCAGAACTTTGGGAGGCCAAGGTGGGTGGATTACCTGAAGTCAGGAGTTCAAGACCAGCCTGACCAACATGGTGAAACCCTGTCTCTACTAAAAATACAAAAAAATGAAAATAAAAATAAAAAATAGCTGATCGTGGTGGCACATACCTGTAATTCTAGCTACTTGATAGAATTATAGCTTGAATAATTCAAGCTATTGAATTATTAGAGAATAATAATTATTAGAGAATAATAATAAATAAGTAGGAGAATAGCTTGAACCTGTGAGAATGGAGGTTGCAGTGAACCAAGATCATACCATTTCACTCCAACCTGGGTGACAAGAGTGAAACTTCACCTTAAAAAAGGTACTAAATAACAGCTATTGAATTAATTTAAAACAGTTAATTTTTGAATATGAGAGAGTAGAACAAGGTTATAACAAGGGGACAGAAGGCAGAATTTCCAAAATAATCCTCTCAACTATCTTCCAAAGGGAATTTCTAAAGTGGCAAAGAAATTTGATAGGAATTTCATTAAATCTATAGATTGTTTTGCATAGTATAGACATTTTAACAATATTAATTATTCCAGTCCATGAACAAAAAATGTCTTCCCATTTTTTAATGTTTTCTTCAATTTATTTTGTTGGTGTTTTATAATTTTATTGTAAAGATTTTTCACCACCTTGGTTAAATTTACTCCTAGGTTTGTTTGTTTGTTTGTTTGTTTGTTTGTTTTTGTAGCTATTGTAGTTGGAATTCTTAAAATTTCTTTTACTGAAGGTTTGTTATTTGCATATTAAAATGCTGTCGATTTTTATGTGTTGGTTTTGTACCCTGCAGCTTTACTGAATTCTTTTACTAGTTCTGTCAGTCTTTTTGGTGGCATCTTCAGAGTTTTTATATATAACATCTTGTCTGTACATAAGTATAATTTAACTTTCTTCTTTTCGATTAGGATGCTATTTATTTCTTTATATTGCCTAATTGCTCTAGGTAGGACATCCAGTACTATATTGAACAGAAGTGATGAAAGTGGACATCCTCATCTCATTTCAGATCTGGAGGAAAATATTATAACATTTTTCTATTCAGCATAATGTTAGCTGTAGGTTTGTCATGTATGTCTTTATTGTATTGAAGTACATTATTGCTATACATTAGTTGCTGAGAGTTGTTACCATAAAGGGATGTTGAATTTTGTCAAATGCTTTTTCTGCATCTATTAAAATTACCATGTAGTTTTTAATCTTTCATGATATTAATTTACTATGTTCATTGATTTACCTACATTGAACCATTCTTGCATTCCTGGAATGCATCCCACTTGATCTTGCTAAATGATCTTTTTAATTTTATATTTTAATTTTATGGGTACATAATAGATGTATATATTCATGGTATATGTGACATATTTAGATACAGGTATATGATTGTTAATAATCCCTTCAAGCTAAATGATGTATTCATCCTCCCCTCAAGCATTTACATGTTTCTTTGTGTTATGAACATCACCAGTATACTCTTAGTAATTTTAAAATGTACTATAAATTATTGTTGATAGTCACACTGTTGCACTAGCAATTACTAGATATTTTTATCCTGTCTACCTATATTTTTGCACACATTAACCATTCCCACTTCCTACAACTACCCATCCCAGCATCTAAAATTTTTATGAAACCACAAATATCCCCAAACCCAAAGCAAACTCAAATACAAATAATAAAGCAAGAGGCATCACACTACATGACTAAAATGTTACTATAAATCTATAGTAACAAAAAGAGCATGATCCTGGCATGAAAATGGTTATGTTAACAAATAGAAGAGAATAGAGAGCCAGAAATAAATCCATGCATTTGCAGTCAACTGATTCTCAATAAATGTTCCAGGAACACACATTGGATAAAGGATCATCTTCTCAATAAATGGTTTTGAGAAAATAGGATACAAAAATGCAAAAGAATAAAATTAGACCCTTATCTTTCACCAGAGACAAAAATCAACTCAAAATGAATTAAAGACTTAAATTTAAGACCTGGAACTAGAAACTACTAGAAGAAAACAGGGAAAATACTTCATGATGTTGATGTAAGCAAGTAGTTTTTGGTCAGGACATCAAAAACAGAGGCAATGAAAACAAAAATAGACAAATGGGATTACATTTGAATAAAAAGCTTTTTCACAGCCAAGAAAACAATCAGCAGAGTACATAGATAAACTACAAAATAATAGAAAATTTTGGCAAACTATATACATGAAAAGGGGTTAATATCCAAAATACATATGAAGCTCAAACAACTAAAAAGCATAAAAATAATAATAATAACCTAATTAAAAATGGACAATATCCCTTAACAGACATTTCTCAAAAGGAAACATATAGTTGACTAACAGGTATATGAAAAATACTCAACATCACTAAATATCAGGGAAATCCAAGTCAAAACCACAATGAGATATTTCTGCACCTGGTTAGGATGGCTATTATTAAAAAGTTGCATTATGAAAAGTGTCGGCAAGGATGTGGAGACAAGGGAATCTTTACACACTATTAGTGGGAATGTAAATTAATACAGCCATAATGGAAAACAGTAAAGTGGTTCTTTAAAAATTAAAAGTAGAGCTAACATGTTATTCAGCAATCCCATTGTGGATATATATGCAAAGTAAATAAAATCACTATCTTGAATAGATGTCTGCATATTGGTGTTCATTGCAGTACTAGTCACAATAATCAACATGGGGAATCAACGTAAGTGTTCATCAACAGATGAATAAAGAAAGAAAATGTGGTATACTATTTGGCAATTTAAAAAAAGGAAAGAAAATCTTGTCATTTGTGAACAACATGGATGAACCTGGAATAAGTGAAATAAGCCAGGCATAGAAAGACAAATATATCATGGTATCACACCTACTGGTGTGTAAAATGTTGATCTCATAGAAGTAGAAAGTAAAATAGTGGGTATCAGAGGTAGGGGTTGAGGGGAGTGGCAGTGATGTTAATCATAGGATACATACTTACACTTAGAAGGAATAAATTTCAGGAAATGTATTATAGAGCAAGATGATTGTAGTTAATGATAATATATTGTGTTCTTGAGAAGTAGATAGTTAATGTTATGTGCATCCATCAGAAAAATGATAACCATGTGAGGGTATGTGTTTGTTAATTAGCTAGATTTGACCTTTTCACAATATATATATATACTTTGAAACATCACATTTTACATTATAAAAACATACAATGTCTTATGTCCATTAAAAATAAAAATGAATAAAGTAATTAATATGTGACCCAGTGATGTTAATTGTTAGGGTTATCTGTCCTGGCAGTCAGAGACAATTTATTGATAAACATGGAGAAACAATACCAGAGCTTTGGGATTAGAGTTGCTGACTTCCAGTGGTATGCATTTTGAGAGAATTAAAATTGGTGTCAAGCCTTGCAAAATGAATCCAACCATGTTTGCCTATCAATGTACCCAAGAAAATACCTGAGGCTAACACAAAGCCACAGTATTTATGGAAATTAAAGCAATAAATACATTACAGAGTGGAGACTAAGCCAAACAGACAAATAGAATCGCTTCTGGATTAGTTATCCTCAATGTTTTTTTCTCTTGAATCTATAAATTATTTTTTATGTTCTTGTCATGTTTTTAATTTATTTTAAAAATTTTATTATTAATGTAAACAGTAACAAAGGATGTATTCTCCATCAAATTTTAAGTTGTTTAAAATTTACATTACTTTCAGATATATTATGTCTACTCAAATAGATTAATATTCAATCATCCATAAAAAGAGCAAATAAACTCCTCTTAAACAGTAATAAATTTTGTATTTTTATTCTTGAACTTTGCTTTAAATTTATTGTCTCCAAAACATTTCTTCAATATTTTTATACATGTGTTTACATATATTTAAAAACAGAAAATATATTGTCTGCATTATATTTAAATTATTTATAATTTACAGACACTTTAAAATATTTCCTATGCCAATTCAATGATTTTCTGGTTTAAGACAGCATTTCATTTATTAGTAGTTCACCATTGATTGCAATCACATGATATATTACAACTTTTGGAAATGTTTAACTATAAAATAAATTTTACTGGAAATGTGTTTAATTAAGGTGTATGGCAGAGTTATGATGTTTTTGTAAGGAATATTTTAAGTATTACACTTAGAACTCTCTTCTTAATTGTTCTGAAAATTTTACAGTATAGGACAGTACATCTTATTGGGAGATAAAATGTGCTTGTACCTGTAAAAATGACAGAAGCCTATGTGTGAAGGAAAAGATTAAAATAGGAACCATAGTCGTCAAGCAGCTCAACTAGGAAAAAGCACATATAAAAGTTAAAGATCTGGAAAAGTAGTCCTTTAAAATAATGTGTGCATGAGATTTTAGAAAGCTTTTCTGTAATGCCAGAGGTACATCCTGTTCTATACAATACGTGGAGTTTTCCTCATTTCGTGTGTGTGGATTCATATTAGAGAAACAGGTGGTTACAGAATGAGAACTTCAAAACAGAAATGCTAATATATTGATTAAAATGTAGGTAGGTAAATAAATGATCACTTTTCTCCATCCTTACTCAATAGGCTACCGATTTCCATTAGGAATAACTCCCTCCACCCTCCACCTCTTCTAGGATTCAGATGTAAGTATAACAGTGAACTGACTCTCTATAAATACTCTCTAATTGTGTAAACCATTTTTAGGAATTTGCTAGGGAGTGTTAGAAATTTTAACTAAGACACTTCAGAGCCATTCAGCAAAATGCTGTCTCTGGTCATTATGGTGAGTTTTTTATATCAATTCATTATAAAAAGCTGTTCAAAACTCTCTGGATAATTGTATACAACAAATAATTACTTGCCACCTTGAGAAAATTTCTTAGCATATTTAGCTCTAATAAAGACAGTCAAATTGGTTTGGTCCTTTTATTTTTTATATTCTATGCTCTGGGATTGTGTAATTGATTAGAGAGCTTATATTAATTTTGTATACATCTTGGAAAATAGAGCAAGAGAATAATAAGCTGAGTCTGTATAAATACTGAATGTGCTTTGAATTAAGAATCCTTGGTGTGCTGAACAGCTTATTGAAAACATAGGGATATTGCACTCCAAAATCAAACTTCTAATTCATATAAGCATTATTCATGGGTATTGTTATGTCTTCCAAAATATTCTTCCTTGTGCTTTATAAATAATCCTTTTTAAAAACATGTTTGTCATACTTAGAGAGCCAGACCCTCATTGGTAATACTGAATGAAAATAACTCTGTAGAAAATCAATTTCACTTATTCACAGTACCAATGCCAAAAATTCAAACAAACAAGGCTATTCAGTTAGTCTTCTTGTAACTTAATTAACTCAAGGAGATTTCATGGAGCAAACATAATCACTTTTCTATGTAGCACACAGAAAGTGATTTTAAGCAGAAAGTCTACTTTTTCCCCCACAATATATTCTATAGACAGTGCTAGAAGTACCTTATCTGAAATCTTCCAATTCTTTTGAAATTATATACTATATCAATATGTTTTTTAAAAAAACATAAAACATATAAGGATTTAAGCTTAATGTCATTTATTAAAATTTTAAGAAAAATGATATTACTTAGAAAAATATTATTGTTTTTCCTATTAGGAACAGAACCATTTACTGGTTTGAAAACCAGAATATCGATCTCAATTTTAAGCCTAATACTTTTTTTAACAATTACTTTTAGAAAAATTTCCTTCACTAGATAATCTTATAATGTTTGCTTATTACAAATGTAATCACTCAGAGAAATAAGAAGATATATTTCGTATAGCAAATATACTAAATTTGCATCACTACCTTAAATTTTTAATTCTATGAGAATAAACAGAATAAAAAACTACAGAAATAAGCTTCACTGTATCTGCTGTGGTAAGTTTCGTTTCCTTAACTGTGACCTGTTTCTCAATTAATTTTTAGGTTTACTGGGTTTGATCATGGACTTTATCTCTGACCCTTTCATCTTTGATTGTTTTTCAATTCCTTCTCAGTATTCATTTATGATTTTATGTCCCTTTACTAATGTCCCAATCCCTCAACATGTTGTAACTCAAGTAAGGAAATTAGTGTTAAAAGAAAAAAAAATGTCATCAGAAAAATTTACCGAGGTGGTCAGATATAGTCCACCAAACATTGGAAAAGGCATGAATCTATTCCATTGCAATTGGAAGAAAAAGGTAGATAATGTTTGATTGGTGGGTCTGGGGTAGAAGCAGTTCCTGTATGATGTAAGTGTTGTGAAAATAGAGCCAAAAAGACTTGGGAGAAATATAAATAATTAAATTTCATAAAATTTAAATATCAAAATTAGGGTGACATAGAATAGAGCAGTATAGTCACAATAAATAAGGTGAGATTTAGTTGGATTCTAAATTTTATTTCAACAGTTTTTCTTTAAATATTTTTCATCATACACCAAGAAGAGACTATAGCAGTGAGGTCCCATCAGACTCACCCTGATTATACAATTATATAGCTTCATCACACTTGTTTCAACTGTCACACACTTTGTTGTCCTTTTCTGGCGAATGCTTCTTGAGACAAATCTGATATATCATAACCTCCTCAGCCCATGATAGTTGAATATTAAAAATATAAGAATATGCTCTTTATATTATATATTAAACATCTAACAACATTAACCATAACTTAATAGCATCTAATACCTGACATATATCAAACTTCCCTAATTTATCAAAAATGTCCTTTTATGAAGTTTCCAGTCATAATGATTGCACTTCATTGTGTGCCTTAAGTCTCTATAAACCCAGAAGTCCCTGATTTTTTAATCTCATGTCATTGTCTTATTATAGAAGCACTGTCAATTGCCACAGAGATTGATCCACATTTTTACTCATCTTATTGCTTTCCTATAGCACTAACTGTTCCCCTATACATCATATACTCTGTAGCTTAAAAATTAAATGTTTGTATGTATGATTGAATTTAAGTTTTTTTTTGATGTGAGAAAATTTCATAGGTATTGCTCTCTATATTTGTATGAGAAAACCAAGATTCCCTGGCAAAGTATTTTTGTGCTGCAAGAAATAATTGTGGAAGAGTCCAGATTTCTTAATCTGAACAACAGGAAATATGAAGTTGCCATCAGAGGAGATGGGAAAGGGTATCGATTGAGCAGGTTTGATGTGAATATCTGAAGTATAGTTTTTAAGATATTAAGTTTGAGATGTGATGTGGCGATATTGTGTACACAGCTGAACAGAAAAAAAATGAGAGAGTAGGAGAATCAGTCAGGAAATACAAAGAAGAAAGTAGTCAATGCATTAATGTCATCAAACACCTTTAGAAGAAATGAGAGCCATGAAGAAGTAAGTATATAAAAATATTAGAAATTGTACAATGATTGGCTGTAATATTAAATGGTCAGGAAGAGGGGTAGGATTCAGCAAAGAAGACTGAAAAGGAAAGCCCAAGAAAAATCAGTAGCTTGGATATCAATTAGAGAGACTATTCCTGGGGAAAGCCAAAAAAACAGCTTTTGTAAACATTTTCCTAGGTGAAGCAAGTTGAGGACTGAGGATTAGCCATTGGATTTGGAATGTGAAGAGCACCAGTGCCATTGAAAATAAAAGTTTATTGGCATGGTGAAGCCCAAGGGATGACTGAGGGCATTCAACAGACATTAGAAAGAAAGAGACTGGAGATGTTAAGTATAGAAGGTATTTCTAAGTACAGACTGTTCCTGGCTTACCACGGTTTGCTTAATGATGTTTTGACTTTATGGTGATGTAGAAGGTATACACATTCAGAGAAATTATAATTTGAGCAAGAGTACAGCCATTCTGTTTTTCATTTTTCACTACAGCATTTAGTAAATCCCAAGATACATTCAGTATTTTATTATAAAATAGGCTTTGTGTTAGAATATTTGGCCAATTTTGGGCTATTATATAGGTTTTGTGCATGTTTAAGGTAAGTTAGGCTAAGCCATGATGTTCTATAGGTTATATACATCAAATCTAGTCTCTTTTTCTTTTTCTTTTTCACTTTTTTTGACATAGCCTATCAACAAGGCTTGTGTGTAATGGCACGGTAAAGTCTCACTGCAACCTCTGCCTCCTGGGCTCAAATGATCCTCTCACCTCAGTCTCCCGAGTAGCTGGGACTACAGGCACATATGACCACACCCAGCTCATTCATTTATTTATTTATTTTTGGTTGACATGAGGTCTTTCTATGTTTCCAAGATTACTTCCCTAATGCAAGTGAAGCTCTTCCATATATCTCTGGTATGCTTTATCACATATATCACTTATCTGACTGAAAGCTTTGTGAGAGTCAGCATGTACATGTTGTTTCTCTTTATTCACTGTTTTAACCACAAAACATAGCAGTTTTTTAGTATACATATGTCAAATAAATAGATATATAACATATAAGAACAATGAAAAGTAATCTTTCCCTCTATAAAAATGTTAAATCATTCTTTGCTCTCCCAGAATCTCCTAGATCATAAAAATTTGATGCAAGCTCTGACATTTAAAAATTATCATTAGATGAGTATGCTGTATTAATACAAATTCTTCCTTCCTAAAAGGTGGCTAGATGAGGTGAAAAGATGTTTTCAGTGCTCTCTTCAACTCCCAGGGGTCTTTTTTGCATCCTAAAATGAGTCTCTCACTTCAGGCATAGGAAGTCTTCTCATTTTAAATGGTAACTCTATGGCATGCAATGGAAGTCTCACACAAAAATCACTCCTGCTCGTAACTAATTTTTACCTACTGATTTTTTTTTTAATTTAAAACTAGTATTTTGTGCCTCTGTATAAACCTGTAATGTCTCCTTTCTGCTCAGTTAGGTAACGAAGCTTACCTCATGGTCTGCTTCTTGGTGTTCACTAAGTTTTCCCAAAGAGAACTCTAAACCCAGCTCCCAAGACAGGCTACATGATTCACCAGAATTGTTTCCCTTTTTCTTCCCTTTTGTCTGTGTCTGTATAGATTCTATATAGATTGTTGGTTAAACTAGAATCATAACTTATAAATTATATAATTTCAAAATTTCTGCTTAGAGTAGAAATTACAGTGGAAGCTATTCAGCTTTTTATATCCAGGAGCTTTCTCTGTTACAATTCAGTCTCCCTACAATTCAATGGCATGAGCCTAAAAAAATCAAAACCAAGGATATGCCACTAAAATTTTTTGTTGAACAGTTTCCAGTCAAATTAAACAGGAACATTTAATTATACAGCTATAACAGTTTTCCCATTTCAAGGTAATCAGGAATAAACAGTAAGCTATTTTCAGAAATGACAATGATTCTAATGAAGTCAACAAGAATGACATATTTCTCAGTATGATGTATCTCTTTTTATTTATAATTAACATATATAATAGATATTCCTTGGAGAAATACATTGACATACATTACACAAAATGTATTATTACATAGAATGAATGTATTATTACACAGAATGAATGATTAAACATCAACATACGTTACACAGAATGACTCAATCAGTAGAATGTCACCACTCATATAAGGTGAAATGTCTTATTTTTAAAAAGTAAAAAAGTTTGCCAGACACATCTGTAATTCTGGCATTTTGTGAGGCCAAGGTGGGATGATTACTTGAGTCCAAGAGTTGGAGACTAGCCTTGACAATGTAGTGAAACCCCACCTCTACCGAAAATACAAAAAAATTAGCCAGGCTTAGTGGTGAGCACCTGCCTGTAATCCCAGCTATATAGGACGTTGGGGTAGGAGGACTGCTTGAGCTCAGGAGGTGGAGACTGCATTGAGACATGATTCACCACTGCACTGCAACCTGAGCACAGAGCAAGAGCAAGACCATGGCTCAAAAACAAAAACAAAAAACAGAGTCAAATTGTAATACTTTTAGTTTCCCTTCCTTTCCTAAATGCAAATTCCCTTCCTTTCCTAAATGCAATAATAGTCCATTCTAACTGGGTTAGCAGTTTTAGTAGAACTAAAAAATAGAAATAGGTATTTTAATACAGAGAAAATGTATTTTAAATTTCCAAAGGATTATAAATTGTTCTATTATAAAGACACATGCACACGTATGTTCATTATGGCACTGTTTACAATAGCGAAGACCTGGAACCAACCCAAATGCCCATCGATGATAGACTGGACAAGGAAAATGTGGCACATATACACCATGGAATACTATGCAGCCATAAAACACGAGAAGTCTGTGTCCTTTGTAGGGAAATGGATGAATCTGGAAACCATCATTCTCAGCAAACTTACACAAGAACAGAAAATCCAACACCACATGTTCTCACTCATAGGCAGGTGTTGAACAATGAGAACACATGGACACAGGGAGGGGAGTATCACACACTGGGGTCTGTTGTGGGGGACTAGGGGAGGGACAGTGTGGGTTAGGGAGCTTAGGGAGGGATTACTTGGGGAGAAATGCCAGATATAGGTGACAGGGGACCACAGCAAACCACATTGCAATGTATGTACCGATGCAGCAATCCCGTGTGATCTGCACACGTACCCCAGAACCTAAAGTACAATTTAAAAAAATAAAACAAACAAAATAAATAAAATGAAATACTTTAGATAATGATTTAATAGGCATTTGTCATCAAATTAAAAACAAATCACTGCCTGCATTTAGTCTAAAAGTTGCACTAGAAAAGTATCAAGAAAACATGATTTCCAAAGATAAATATACGCTTTTTAAGAACATATATGTATAGGTTTTACTTTTGGGAATATGTATTCTCAATTTTAATATATAAAATTGGACCGAGTAGAAATAATAAAGAAATGGATTGTTAAAAATCCATTTCTGTTTGAGCCAAGAAGTTTAGATTAAAGCCTTAAGATAAAAGTATTTCCAAATCATATGATTTGTTTCATTTGAATCATTTTCTCTTGAATGTACTTTTGAGCCATAACAAGAATTTATATTGAAACAAAATGTATATAAAAGTCAGCATGAATTTCTCCAAGTGATTGAGATATCATCTAGTTTATCACAGACAAAAGTTGTAAAATAAAATAAATAAACACAAAATGTTATTTTAAATTCAAAATATGTTAGGTAAAATAGAAAGAGAAATTTTGTGATTGTTTTTCTAATATAAGAAGCTAGGAAAATTATTACAAATCAGGTAAGTTAGAGTGTGATTAATCTTCCACCTACAAGTTATTTGAGTAGAAAACTGCTCAAATGCTCAACTAAGATTCAAATGTCATATTGAATCATCACTCATATACTTCTATATTAATGTTTTCTTAAAAAATTTGTATTCCATGCTTATAGTTAAACAGTTAAAATTTATTCTAACTCTACAGCATAATTTAATGGATCAACGTGGCAAGTTCAATATATTTCAGGCATAAACAAAAATATTTAATGGCCAGGTTTTATTTTTCATTTAAAAATATATAAATTGTCAAAACAACAAATTTGCTAAGTGATTTCTTAGCTTCACATTTACTTTTCTTCTGCAGCCAAAGTCAGGGAGGGGAGCATCACACACTGGGATCTGTGCCGAGGAACAAGGGGACAGTGGGAGTTGGGGAGTTGGTAAAGGATAACATGGGGAGAAATGCCAGATATAGGTGATGGGGAGGAGAGGAGCAAACCACATTGCCATGCATATACCTATGCAACAATATTGGATGTTCTTTACCTGTACCCCAAAACCTAAAATGCAACTATATATATATATATATATATATATATATATATATATATATATATTTTCTGAGTGATCCCAGGGAAACTTTTAATTCATATAAAAATATAATTTTATCTCTATTTTGTTTCACACAGAGAAAGCAATTCTAAATGTAGTAAAAAACTCATGTAAACAAAGCAAAATTATTAAACATTGCAGGTTATATAATTATGATTAATATGAAAAAGGAAATTCTGGGAGTCAAAAATCATAAACTTTCAAATAAAACTTTGATATGTTTGACTAAGAATTTATCAGTATTTACTATGTAGAAAACAGAAAGACAGGCTACCAACTAGAAAAATTATATATATTTTACAGTGGTAAATATTTTAATAAAAATATATAAGAATCTCTTTTAAATACTCAACCTATCAAATAGAAAATAAATTGTCAAAATTCTTAAATAGTCATTTTATGGTACAGGAAATCTAAATAGCAACCATCTGAAAACTATACTAAAACCATTAACAATGTGGAAAATGAAAATTAAAAATCAATAAATTACATCCTCCAGTCCAAAAAGATGTTTAAGTTCTGGTTACTTCAGATGTTGGTGAAGATTAAAGTAATGGAAATCTCATACATTGATGAAAAAAATGTAAATATTATAAACCCATAAAAGTGATTTAATTTTTAAAAATCTAAGTATTTGCATAAGAAGCAACCTAGTACGCAAATACATGTAAAGGTAGTTCAGTAATAAAGTTCACAACAGAAATGTTTATGACAGCAATAAAGGGAATCAACCAAAATGTTTCAAAACAAAGAATAAAAGAAATTTGTTGCAAATAATTATATGTATAATTCCATTTAATAATATTCAAAGACAGATAAAACTCAATAGCATTTTGTTTAAGGTTATTTATGTGCAATTGAAAAATTAATATAAAAGTTAGCAAAATTATTACTTCATGGGTACACAGTGAGATAGAATCGTGTACACAGTTGGTTTAACGCTTTCTGTTTTTTCTGTGTGTGTGTTTGTTTGTGGGGGGTATATTCATCTGTATTAATTTTACTGCTGTATTTTATCCAATATTAATTGTAAATATCCTTTTCATATATTTAAAAGTTAATTAAATTTAAAAAACCCTCCAAAATAAAAAAGTACTTTATTAAAAAGACATTGTAGAATATAGCAACAAGATATTATCATCATATTTGTATTTATTTACTTATTTATTTATATGTTTATTTATTATAAGCCTTTTTTTAGACACACCAAGTTTGGATGACTACTATTATTTCACTTGGATTTCTTGCAACAAGGTATTATGTCAAACTTGACTAAATAAATATAAAACATCACCTAAATGAAACTTTGTGGAAAATTTAGAATATTCTAGTCTTTCTGATGTCTTTCTTTTTAGAAATATAGTCAATTATTTAATTTTTGAAAAGTAAATATCCCAGGCAGAGGCAAAATGTAAATTTACAAGCCATTTAATTCATGTATTGAATGTTTTAAAATATAATTTCCTAAAGAAATATTTTATTTATGCTATATAGCTATTTTACAGGTTTTTTTTAAAGAAATATTGCTGTGTATTAGGCATTTGTGATGTAACAATGAGCAAGGATTGTTCATATGGTCTTCAATTGTTATACAGTAGGGTTCACATTACTAGGATAATGGATACATACATTAAATTGTGTTTTGATTATTAAAAGAGGGAAGCTTAGTTTCCTTTAAAAGTAAAAAAAAAACTTGAGAATTCAGCTAATTCTATAAAGTAAAAATAAGTTATAAAGTGATCCCCTTCAGCTTCATTTTCCCCACAAATGAATAACTCAGTTTTCCCAGTGTTACATATTGCTCTTTCCCAAATTCAGGCCTTCAAATTTTCTATACACTCTTTTAAAAATAGTTTTTCATGGGCTTCCTATTTAAATACAGCTTTCAACTCAGGTATCACTTTATAAATCTAATGTCTAGAGTCTACAAAGAACATACACAAATATACAAGAAAAAAAACCAACAACCCCATCAAAAAGTGGGTGAAGGATATGAACAGACACTTCTCAAAAGGAGATATTTATGCAGCCAACACACATATGACACACATCACTGGTCGTAGAGAAATGCAAATCAAAACCACAATGAGATAGCATCTTATGACAGTTAAAATAGAAATCATGAAAAAATCAGGAGACAACAGATGCTGGAAAGGATGTAGAGAAATAAGAACACTTTTACACTGTTGGTGGGAGAGTAAATTAGTTCAAACATTGCAGAAGACTGTGTGGTGATTTCTGAAGTATCTAAAACTAGAAATACCATTTTACCCAGCAATCTCATTACTGGGTATATACCCCAAGGATTACAAATCATTCTATTATAAAGATACATGCACACGTATGTTCATTTTGGCACTGTTTACAATAGCTAAGACTTGGAACCAACCCAAATGCCCATCAATGATATACTGGATAAAGAAAATGTGGCACATATACACCATGGAATACTATGCAGCCATAAAAAAGGATGAGTTCATGTCCTTTGAGGGACATGGAAGAAGCTGGTAGCCATCATTCTCAGCAAACTAACACAAGAACAGAAAACCAAACACCACATGTTCTCACTCATAAATGAGAGTTGAACAATGAGAACACATGGACACAGGGAGGGGAACATCACATACTGACTGGTCCTTTCAGGGGGTGGGAGACTAGAAGAGAGATAGCATTAGGAGAAATATCTAATGTAGATGACTGGGTAATGGATGCAGCAAACCATCATGGAACGTGTATACCTATGTAACACACCTGCACATTCTGCACATGTACCCAGGAACTTAAAGTATAATAATTACAATAGTATACTTGCTTTATTACATTCATATTGCATCCTACAGTCTTACCAAACTCGTAGATAAGTTGTAGCCTTATATTCTTTGTAGGTTCATTAGAATTTTATATATTCAAGATCATGTCATCTGTGATTAGAGAGTTTTACTTCTTTTTTTTTTTTTTTTTAGAAAGAGGAAGAGATTTTAGAAAAAGAGAGAAAAGGAGAAAGAAACTGCAAAAGAAAGAAAAATATGAAAGAGAAAGAAAGAGGAAGAGATTTTAGAAAAAGAGAAAAGGAGAAAGAAAGAAACAGCAAAAGAAAGAAAAAAAGAATGAAAGAAAGAAAGAGGAAGAGAAAGAGGGAGAGAGAATGGGATTCTTGTTTTATTGCCCAGGCTAGACTACAGTCTAAAATGGGGATTAAAAACCTCTTTTATGCCAATAATTTTGTTTAACAATGGAGATAGGAAGGAATAGGGGATGAAAATAACAAATAAGCAGCCAACCAATATTTTATTTAAACCTGTGAAATGCCATGTAATTGCTGGGGAGTGATTTACTTCCAATTATGTGGTCACTTTTAAAATAGGTATAATGTGATACTGAGAAAAATGTATGTTTTGTAGATTTGTGGGAGGAGAGTTCTGTAAATATTTGTTAAGTCTAGTTGTTCCAGGTCTGAGATCAAGTCCTGGATAGCCTTGTTAATTTTCTATCTCGTGGATCTGTGTAATATTGACAGTGTAATGTTAAAGTCTCCCACTATTATTGTGTGGGAGTCTCTTTGTAAGTCATTAAGAACTTGCCCTATGTATCTGGGTGCTCCTGTAATGGGTGCGTATATATTTAGGATCGTTAGCTCTTCTTGGTGCATTGATCCTATCACCACCATGTAATGTCTCTCTTTGTTTCTTGTGTTCTTTGTTGTTTTAAAGTGTTTTATCAGAGATGAAAATCACAACTTCTGGTAATGCTAACTGGCTGTTTTGCCCATTAGTTGATGTAGATTCTTCATTATGGTGATGCTCTTTACCTTTTGGTATGTTTTTGGAATGGCTGATACTGGTTGTTCCC
>CAUYQU010021332.1:0-41461 GCA_963574635.1 Cheracebus regulus
AGCCTTTTAACACGGTATCCATTGTCCCTTCCACCCTTTCCTTTACCCCAACCCCCTGGGGGGGGGGCCGGTCCTCCCCCTGCCCCCCCCCCCCCCCCCCCCCACAGCTTAAGCTCTGCGATGCCTGCCTATTACAGATCACTTCTCTGCTGGGCTCTGAGAAAGCACCTGCTCCTCAAGTTTTCCTGAAACAAGTCCACGGTTTTGGGGAACATGGGGGTCCACACAGACATCTCACCAACACTGAAACCTTGTAAATCCTCTCAGCCTTGTTTTTGGATTCCCTCTCCTGGGGATGTCCCCAGTCCTGGTAAGCTGTGTCTCTCCTTTCCAGTTTTTGTCTGCCTGCCCTCTCATAGCTGAAGAGTGTACAAAGCCCTTAATTCTGTCAAGTCACTCTGGGGGGTGCCTGTCTTTTCTGTCTTAGGCAGGGTGCCTGAGCTGTGACCCCCAGCACGCCCATTCCCGCAGCCCTCCCCCGTGGCTGCAGGTGGCGGGGGGGGCCTCCAGACTTGCCCGGTTGCCTGCTGTCAGAGCACCTCCACACATGAGCCTGCCTCCTATGGCCACCACTGTGGCCAAGACAGTGGCCAAGACAGAGACGCTTTAGGGGAAGAGGTACCTGTGAGGCGCAGGACTTGCAGACTGGCCAGGGGCTGCAGGGCCTCTCGGCTGATGGTGCCCAGCTGGTTCCTGCTGAGGTCCAGCAGTGCTAGGGAGGACAGTCCCGCTAGAGCCTGGTCCTCCAGCAGCTCAATGCTGTTTTCTTGCAGGTGAAGCTCCTGCAGTCGCTGAAGTAGGGACAGGAGATCGTGAGGAAAAAAGGACGCCGAGGTCGAGAGGCAGGTCTCCTTCTTATACAAAGCTAGACTAGGTTGCCTCTTCTAACTACTCCAGCCCTACAGGGCGAGGGGCCGTAATGGAGTATCCCGCCACTTTAGACCCCAGGCGCTCACCGGCAGGTGCAAGAAGGTGAAATCCAGTAGCCGCGCCAGCTGGTTGCCCGCCAGGTAGAGCACGCGCAGCTGGGCCAGGCCTGCGAAGGCGCCGCTGCGCAAGCCGCGCAAACGGTTGCTGGTGAGGGCCAGCTCGAGCAGGCGCGGCTGCGCGCGGAAGGCGCCGGCTTCCAGGGCGCGCAGGCTGTTGTTGTGCAGGTAGAGCCGGCGCAGAGCGGCGAGCGGCGCCAGGGCTCCCGGCTCCAGGCGCGCGATGTTGTTGTCCTGCAGGAACAGCGTCTACGAGCGGAGGAAAGAGGAGGCGCTTACTCCGCTGCGGGGCCTTCCTCTCCCTTGGGGCACCCTGTCCTCCAGCAGCCTCACACGGTGCCCACCTGCGTCCCTGGCGGGATTCCCAGCGGGACGACGCGCAGCCGCAGGGCGCCACACTCCACCGTCGCGCTGTAGCAGCGGCAGGCGGCCGGGCAGCCGGCGGCGCGGGGCGGGAGCCCGGGCAGCGGCGGCGGCGGCAACAACAGAAGCAGCAGCGGCAACAACGCGGGTCCCCCTGGGGCCATCTCCCGAGACCCGGCTCCTCACCGGACCCCCGCGGTCCAGCCGCGGACGCGTACCCTCCTGAAACACAGGTCTGCAGGCCAGTCTCGGCAGCCGAGAGCCAGCCCATAGCAGGAATGGGGATGGGGCCTGCATCTGCGTCTTATTTTTTTCAGACGGAGTCTCGCTCTGTCGCCAGGCTGGAGTGCAATGGCGCGATCTCCGCTCACTGCAACCTCCACCTCCCGGGTTCAAGCGAGTCTCCTGCCTCAGCCTCCCGAGTAGCTGGGACAACAGCGCGCGCCAGCACGCCCAGCTCATTTTTGTATTTGCAGTAGAGACGGGGTTTCACCATATTGGATGGTCTCGATTTCTCGACCTCGTGATCTGCCCGCCTCGGCCTCCCAGAGTGCTGGGATTACAGGCGTGAGCCACCGCACCCGGCCGGGGCTAACTTTTGAAGCTGTAAATCGGTTCAAGAAACTAATAGCACGTCGTTTCTTCCCTTGACAAAAACATTTTCTTAAAGATCTGGGGCATCAGGTTCAAATTTAGAATTCCTGGTGTCCCTAGTCTCTTCACAGGATGTTGCCGTGCGGGGCGAGCCACCCAGCCCCGGCCCTTCTATTCCTACTCCACCCATGCCCCGCAGGTCAGGAGCTTCCTGCTCAGGATGTGGATGTTCGGCCCTTGCTGCCCCTGACTCTACCCCCAGGCAAGTGGCTGCTGCTTGGTTCTAGGGTGCAAGAAGCTGGAAGTACAGGGGATGGGCTTGGGAACTTTGCTTAGGTGACAAAACACAGGGCCCCATTGCCCAAGCATGGCTAGGAGCAGGAGAGCAGGCCCCGGGCAGACACGCCCTCTTGTTTTCCTGTGGGGGCTGGCATGCGACCTCCCGAGGCCCAGAGCAGAGGTCCCTTTGTGCCCCCACGACAAAGTTCAGAGCCCACTTGACCTTAGCCCGTGTCCTTTTGTTCCTGGAAGTCATGCTCTGCCTCCCACCCTGGGGTTCATGTCATGACTTGACGGGGCCCCCGGGAAAGAGCTGGCCTCAGAGGAGCTATGAGCCCCACAGAAGTCGAGGCACAGCTTTATCCAGCACCTGCTCCTGTTGGCCTGGGTAGCTCAACTAAAATTGGGGCTTTTTCTCAGGTAACCTGTCAGAGAACTGGGTGATGAGGAAAATAATAGGAAAGTCGGCTCAGGAGCCACGGGTCTGTGCTTCCCACGCCGGCCCCCCCAGAAAGATGCCCTGCCTTTGAGGATAGATGGGGCCCTGGGAAAGCTGGGCTGTGACGGGGAAGCCTTGGGCCACCACCTGGGTTTCTGGCGTGGCTTCCCAGTGGGCTCTGGGGGCCGTGTGGCCTCCTGAGATCAGGAAGGAGCGTGGAGTTTGCTGGGACCATATGCCTGCACTTGTCCTAAGGAAACGCGAAGGCTGGGGTCTGGTTTCAGGCACAAAGGGCCCCGTTTTAAAAGAAGGGATCTGGGCCGACAAGCCAGCGCACCCGACGCCAAGGAAGACAAGGCTGCAGGTGTCCTGTCTCCAGCCTCAGCTGGCCTCCGTCCCTGAACATCTGCCTGTCCGCCAGCTCTTCCTCCTTGCCAGTCATGTGGAAAGAGACCAAGTGGCCTTGGTGTTTGTTTAATTCTTGCCCTAAACTGTAACTCACATGATTATTTAAAATCACTAGAGATTAGTAAGCACAGCAATAAAGTTTTAATGGAATAGCTCTGGCCCAGGCAGAGGCAGTTCCCAGATGTCTCAGGATGCGTGTGAACCCCAAGAAGTTGGGGACATTATCTGGGCCCTTGGGATCCATTTCCCCGGATATGGAGGACTGGTGCACGGCCCCAGGCCTGGCCTAGGAGCCTCCAGCCAGAAGGCTTCTCAAGTGGAGAAGTAGCCTCAGAACTCAAGGCGCTGCTGCTCACGCTGACCCCTAGATGCAGCTCGGTGTAGGAGGACCAGCCAGAGCAGGGATGAGGGCCCCAGGCTGGAAGAAGCCCAGGAATCCTTTTACCAGAGGACAACCCCCTAATCTGCCGGGCAGGGGCGGGCGTCACATGCAGGATTCCGCGACGACTGTCACCGCCTCCTGGGCGCCCCTCTGTGTGGGAGGGGTGGAGGGAAAAGGATGGAACCCCCTGTGCCTCCCTCCGGCCAGTGCGAGGCCGAAGCCCGAGTCTCTGGGTGGCCCTTGCACACCCCTGCAGCGCCGCGACCCTGTGCCTGGAGGCCCCACGGCCTCTTCTGCTACCCCTGAGCGCCAGGCGTTTTTCGGCCAAGCTCAGGGAGGGCGTGGCCTCCGCGTTCCCCATCCCCCTCCAGGACTCACGCCCTTCTCGAGGCGCACCGGGGTCAGAGCCGGGATGGTCTCCTCCCCCCTCCCCCCGCACGCCTGGTGACCTTGGGTCGGGCGTCCCCTCACCTGACGCTCCCGCGCCGAGCGGCTCCCCCGCCGTGCAGGTGGCTGCGGGGCCGGAGCACGGGCCCAGCTGGGAGGAGGCGGGGGACGCTCGCGCAGGCGCCCCAGAGCCCCGCGCCAACCGCGCCCGCCGCCGCGGCCTGACGTCTCGAGCGCGGGCCAATCCAGAGGGCGCCCGAGCGGGGGGCGCGGGGGGCGCGCGCCGTGGGGAGCGGAGGGTCCGGGACGGCCGGGCCGCGGCAGCACCAAGGACAGAGCCGGGGGGTGGGGGTGGGGGTGGGGGTGGGGGTGGGACCCGCGGCGCGCAGGCGCACTGGGCTGCCGCGAGTGCCGGTGGCGCCGGCCTTCCGGGGCGCGGGCTCCCGGGGGAGCAGGGTGAGGGGCGCCGCGGCCTCCCTCCCGCCCTTCTCCCGCCCTTCTCCCGCCCTGCTCAGGGCAGCCGAGCCGCGAGCAGCAGCGGGGCCAGATCCATGGTGAGGGCGAGGCGGCGGCCCTGCCAGAGCACGTGCGAGGGCAGCGCGGGCTCGCCGGGCCCGTACTCGAAGCAGGCGCTGAGCTCGAAGGCCAGGGTGGAGCGCACCAGGCCCACGCCGCCCGCTGGCTCCGGTGCCGGGTGGTACAGGCGCCCGTTGGCGGCCAGGGGCAGCAGGCGCGCTGGCTCGAAGGGCACAGCCAGGGCCTCGCCTCCGCCGCAATAGGAGAGGCGCGGGGGCCCGTGGTCCACGGTCAGCAGGTGCGTGAAGACCACCGGCCGGTCCTCGCAGCGCAGGAAGTTGCGCTCTCTGCCGCAGGGCGACAGGAAGGGGAAGGAGGCCTCGTAGCGCCCGCTGCGGTTGGGTCTCAGGCGGGAGAAGAAGGTGACCAGGAACTGCGGGTCTGGGGGAGGAAGGGGACGGGTGCTCAGCGCGCGGGGCCCGTCGGCACAGTCGGGGAGCCCATCCGGGGCTGCCCTGAAGGAGGCGGTACGGCAGTACCTTTGAAGCAGGTGATGAAATTCTTCATTTTGGAATCATCCAGGAAAAGCTGCGGACAGAGGGCCAGGCCGTGATGAGTCCCAGCGGGCAGGCGGGGCGGGGAAGCTCGGGGGTCCTGAGCCGGCCCGAGCCCACTCTGCCTGCTGCTCTGTGCACACCGAATGCAGGGAGGCGCGCGGAAGGTAAACCTGGGGGCCCTGCTGACTTCTCCGCACCTGTGCGCACCTCTGCTCCCTGGTCAGGCACGTCTTTCTCGTACCTTTTCCCTCTTCTCAAGTTTAATCAGTTGTGCCAGCTCCGCGGAGGCCGCCTGGGCTGCTGACTCCCGGACATGCGGGATGCCTTAGACAGGGCTTCCAAAAAAGGAGGGGCAGCCCGGGTGTCTACCCGATGGCGACAAGAATTCAGCGCCGGGCGTCGGGGTTTTCAAGACAGAGTCCGGAGCTGCACAGCGCAGCAGGGACGCGGCCCGTGTAGGAGCCTCGGCCCAGACAGACCCAGGTTCCGTCTTTCTAGCGCGCGCTGCTCCAGCTCTGCGGCATTAGGGTCGCCCACTGCCCAGGTCCCGCCCACCGAAGTGCGACTTCTCTCCGGCCCCGCCCCTCGAGCAACGGCCCCGTCTCCAGAGCGTCCCCGCCTCCGCCCACAGGAACCACTCCCGACCCCGCCCCTCGAGCGACGGCCCCGCCCACAGAGACCCCCGCCTGCGGCCCTGCGCCCGCCCACCTGGCCCTGGTGGTCCACGTAGTAGAAATACTCGCGGGTCCGGGGCTCGGGACTCTGGCCCTGCGTGTAAGAAACGCCCCCGTCCACGCTGCAGGCTCGGGCACCCCGAGACCGCGCCAAGGCCAGGGTCCGGAGCGCCCCGCACGGCGGCCACATTGTAGTCCCACGCCGGAAGCGGCCCGCAGGTCACGCTGGGGGCGGTGCTCCGCGAACTCGCGCCCGCCCACAACGGCGGCCCCGCGCTTCGCGTTCCGGCGGCGCCCGCCTCCGCGACGCTCTTGCCGCTCCCTCTGGCCTCCGGGGCTCGCCCGCCCTGGCCTTCCGAGCGGCGTGCGCCGGCGCGGCCCCTTCTGGTCGGCCCCGCGTCTCTTCCTGCCCCAGGGAGGCCCGGCCGCGCCCCGCCCCCGGCCGCGCCCACAAGGAACTGGAGGCGGCGCAGGGTCCATGTGCACTTTATTCACGCGTGTCGTCGCCTCTCGCGTCCATGCGTCAGAACGAGCGCCCGCGGCCGGGCCGGGCCGCGAAGGCCCGGAGACCACCCGACTGAGGACGCCGCCTGGGCCTCGGCAGGGCTGGGCCTTTTGTTTTTAATAAATAAAAACTGAACTCTAAAAAATATATGTATAAAAAGTGGGGATAAATTAAGTTTTACAACAACTGGAACTCAAAATTCCAAAATGGAAAATGTACAAACTCGGTCCCCCAGCAGCTCTGGCCTCGAGGACAGGCGGTCCTGGGCCCGCGCCTTCCCTCGTCTGCCGCAGGTCTGGGATGGGGTTGGGGTAGGGCTTGGTTTTCGGTCAGAAGCCAAGAAAAAAGGTTGGAGAATAAAAGAAGGGATGGCATCGACTTGCTCTGCACGGAGGACGGGGACGCCTCAGAGTTAAAACTATGTCATTAGCAAATTTAGTTCTTATATCTTTCCCTCTATTTATATCTCTATACACAGGTGGGCTGCGATGCAGGATAGATTCTGGGTTATAGTTACACGGAGAAAAAATACTCTCGCCCCTCCCCCGCCCCGCCCCCAGGACGCTGGCCCCGCCCCGCCCCCACCCAGACGGCTTTGGTTTGGGGGCCCCACCCCAGCCACAGAGCGCCCGCCAGGCCCTGGGCCCACTGCCCTGGAGCCCCCGAACTCCCGAGCAGTGCCCCGCTGGGGACCGCAGGCCGAGGGCGGAGAGAAGGCGGGGACAGGTCGGGAAGCTCCCTCGGGGCTGGGAACAGCTGCAGGCCAGGAGGACAGGGGCTGGAGACGGGGGCGGCCGGGGAGGCCCAGGCCAGGGCGCGCAGGAGCCACAGGGAGGGAGCCCGGCCCCAAGGCGGGCAGTGTCGCTCGGCTCCAGGACACGGAAGGCACTTTCTCGGAGCTGACCCGCGGCCAGCGGAGGGCGAGGCGGTACCCGCGGGAACTGGCCGTGAGGTGGGGGCCAGAGGCGCCCTCCCCGTCGCTGCTCTGCCCTGGCTGCGCCCTCAGCCCAGGCAAAAGACCTGGGGAGCGCCGGGCCGAGGGCCTGGGGAAGAGGGGAGGGGCTCCGGGGCTGGGCCGGGCATTCGGGCCCCTCTGCTGAGAGCGCGAGTGGGGGTTCGGCCTGGCTGGGGGCGGCGGAACGGCCCTCCCCTCCCCGGGCGCCCCCGCTACAGCACGCCCTCCATGAAGCTGGTGTCCAGGTGCTGGATGAGCAGGCGCAGGAAGGACATCTCCTTGCGGGTGTTCTCGAAGATGACGCGCGGGTCGTCGGACTGGCAGCGAAGGCAGTTGGGCGCCATCACCATGGCCAGGTTGCTCACATCCATCTTGGTGACCGCCACGTTGGCCGGTTGCACGAACACCTGGCGGAGGAGCGAGGGTGGGCGCGGGGGGCGCGGCGGGGACCCGGGGAGGGAAGCCCGGCGGCCCGCCCGCGCGCCCGCGTACCTGCAGGAAGCGGATGAGGTAGCACAGCACCATGCGGTTGATGCGGGGCAGCGCGTGCACCACGGCCACCGCCGCCTCGGGGCTGTCGTAATGCGCAATGCACTGCTCGTAGAACTCGTGCGGGATCAGGGGCTCCTCCAGCTCCCGGTACCACAGCTTGAGCAGGGACGCTGGGGACACAGCACGGGGCTCAGCGGGCCTGCTCGGCGGGCACCCCTGGGCCAAGTGGGGTCCGGTGGCTGACACGGATGGAGGAGTGCTGTGGGCGACAGGCTGGGAGGACCAGCCAGTTCTGGCCAGGGCCCCTATGGCCAGGCTGGACCCGGACCCCAGGGGGCCTTTCAGCTCCTAGGGGCCTGAACTTGATCCTGGAGGCATGGGGGATCATACCCGCAGAAACGTGCACACCAGGACTTTTCTCAGGAGGAGCCTCTGCAGCTGCCGTGAGGGGTGTCTGCACAGCAGGCACGGCTGAGGGGCACCAGGGCAGGGAGCAGCAGGCTGGGAGTGGGCTGGGCTGCAGTGTACAGGCAGAACTCCTGGGGAGACTGTTCAATGGGCAGGAGGATGTCTGTGCTGGGAGGCCATCGTGTCATTGGGCAGGATCAGGGTGGGCCCCAAAGGTGGAGACAGGGGCCCCTGGCTCCTCCCCTGCAGAGCGTGCCAAGAGGACTCACCGGGGACGTGGGGGTCTTCCAGGCCTGTGGGCACCTTCCACTGGTCCACCTGCAGCTTCAGGGCATTCACCTCATCAATGTCCCCGGGAACCCTGCAGGGCACAGGGCAGGTCTCAGGCTACAGAAGCCTGCGCCGGGCTTCCTGATTCTGCCTGGACACTCGCTCCTGTTGGCCCCTGCTGACCCGGGGAGGGGCACAGAACCTCAGGTCCCCTGCCACCCCCCGCACCACCCCAGCTGGCCTCTTTCCCGTGAAGATGGGTGGGTGGCACTCTTCAGGATTCTGCCCCACAGGCCTGGGTCTGAGTGTGGTGTTTCCCCAGGTCCACTGTCCCTGCCTGGACCGCTGCTGGCTCCGTGTGGATGCCCTCTCCAAAGGACCACTGGAGCTCAAAGCTGCAAGCCTGTTTCGCCAGCTGCCCCTCGGGTGAGTCAGGGGGCTGCCCGTCATCTCTGAGGCTGATGCCCCGGGCTGCCCATGGCTGGTGTCCAAGCACGCTCTGGACCCCTGTGGCCGTATCTGCAGGGCACCCTCCCTGGTTGGCTGTGCTGCCTGTTCAGAATGGGTCCTGCCCTCTCTCTCCTGGCCTGCACACCCTCGGGGTCAGTTTCCACACTGGGGCCCCACCCTTCCACCTACTCTCAGGTAGGGGTGCAGAAGCAGCCCAGTGGGCCTGCATGCCAGAGATGCATGGATGACACAGGGCTGTGGCCCCCACACCCGGCGCCCAGGGTTGCCATGGCACCTGAAGATGCCCTCTGTCTGGTCACCGTTGAGTGCCAGCACCTCCTCAGAGAGCCTCGTCTGCACCCAGGGCAGCTGGCGCTCGGGGTAGCGCTCCCGCTGCATGCCCATGACCTCCTGCAGCGCGCTGCCAAACATGGATGGGCTGAACACAGCGTTCTTGGCATGTCGGATCTCCTCCACGTTGGGCTTCTTTAGTCCCTGTGAAGACAGTGGCTCTGTCCTGGTCTGGCCTGGCTGCCCTGCTCCCAGCCCTCCTCGTCCCCCAAACTCTAACTCCTCCTGGGCTGCCCCTGGCTATCCGCCTCCCACTCCTCTCATCTCTGTGAACTCCTGGCTCCAACTAGACCAGGGACAAGCCCAGCTCCCTGGCCGGAGTCACCGCCCACAGCACCAGCTCGCGTAGTCCCTTGGGAAGGTGGGAGTGACTTCCGGGCCAGCCAGGGCTGTCGAGGAGCACAGCAGGGGCCAAGCCGGCTGATCTGGGGTGAAACGTCCAGAAGTCTGCGGCAGGGCTGAGCCCCGGTGTGATGGGAGCAGCGCATCAGGGAAGAGGACGTGGGGAAGAGGCCAGGCTCTTGGACACGTCCAGGGGTGCCTGAGGGACTTCCCGGGTATAGGCGCTGTACCTGGCTTGGGAGGACAGGATGGTCCTGTCGTGCCCTGTGACTGAAGCCCTTTGCCTGCTCTGCTCCTAAGCTGGGGGTCTGGGCCGGGGGAAGAGCCCCCGGGGGAGGGTGCAGCCCAGGAGAGCACAGGGTCTGCCTGGCATGCCCCGCCACCCGCCTAGGGCTCCGTGTGGCACCCTCTGGACTGCCGCCCCACACCAAACTGCAGGCTAGGCCCCCAGGCTGTTCACCAAGGGTCCCTGTGTCCGCAACTGCCCTTCCCGGTCTCCCAGGCGCACCCGTACCTTCTTGGCCCCGGTTAGGGCTGCCTTCTGCAGCTTGTGGTAACAGTACTTGGCATATGTGCTTATCGCCACCCCTGGAAAGGAATGGGGCCCGATCAGCCTGGTATGGATGTGTGAGCATGGGGCCAGGAGAGGGGGGAATAGATGCAGCCCCTTCAAGGGCCCTGGGGGTCCCCTGCCCAGTGCAGCAGGTCCTCATACTCTCCCAGGTAGTGTCCTTTAGAGCAGAAACCCAAGGGGCGCTTCCCCACCTCCAGGGGGACAGGCTGGGGAGGAACCGCTCCGGTAGGCCACCCACCCCTCCCACGGTCACGCAGGAACAAGAAGGGCAGGACGTGGGTCTGAGGGCCTCTAGACCCCACTCCTCCCTCCCCGGGCCTGACCCAGCGGGCTGTCCAGGTATTTGCTCTTCTCTGCTTCAGGCCCCTCCCTGGCTTTGCGGCTCTGGGCAGGAGCCCCTGGAGGAGTCACTTCCACCTACCCAGCACTTGGGACCAGTGGCTGTTTGAACAGCAGGCCCAGGTCTGCTGCAGCCCTGGGCCTGAAACACCACCTTTGGGCTCTTCTGAAGGACTGAGGCGGCAATGAGAAGGCCCAGTCTCCTTTCTCAAGGGAGGGGCCTTCTAACACTCAGCCCCTAACAGCAGGGACACCCGCTGATGGCCCACGAGGGGAGGGGCAGTGTGCCGGAGTCAGCGCCTGGGCAGGGACTTGGGGACCTCAGCCTGCAGAGTCTCCAGACACAGGGCCCAGGGGAAGGTATAGAGGGGAGAGGATTCCCAGGCTGGGTCTGGAAGGCGAAGCACCTTCCCGCTCCAGGTCGGGCAGCAGATGAGAGAACACACCAAGAGAAGCCGTCCTGGGCCAGGGAAGCCATGGACCGCGGACGGGACCCTGTGCTTCTGGACATGGGAGCTGCCCCAGCGCCCAGCGCCTACCACCTGCCAGAGTAAGGGGGGCCTCTGGATCCTGACCCCCAATCGGAACGCCTTTGTCTTATTTGAATGACCAGTTTCTGGTGGACAGCTGAGGATACAGGGTCCTTGAACCCAGGTTCAAAAACACAGACGTGTCTCGAGTCCATAAATGCCTTTTCATCTCTAATTATCACACAACAGTTGACATGTAACTGCTAAGGAGATTCTTTTTTAGAGTAACCAGAAAGAAAACTTTTTTTTTTTTTTTTTTAGCCCACCTAGATGTTTAGGTCCTAGAAAATCTGCCATGGTCCTTGGGACAAATGGGTCCTGGCAGAGGATCCGGCCCCAGCCTCCAGCGTGGAACCTTCTGCCAAGAGCCCCTCGGACTTCTGGGCAGGCTGCGAGGTACCCTTGTTTTTCTAGAATGGATGGTGTCCACTCACACTGGACCCAGGCTTTAGAGCCTCAAGAAGGCAGGAAGGAGTAAGCTTTGCAGGAAGGCGGCAGAAACCCAGGGCCTCAGCTCAGCAGCTGGGACACGCAGCCACTAGGCAGCGAGGGTCTGGGGCAGATGGCAGGGCCAGGCCTCCTGCTTGCTGTCCCCAGCCCCCTGGTGGGACAAACACCCTGGCCTGAGCCTGCTTGAGACTAGTACACCCTCCAGCACTCTTGACTGGGATACCCTGGGGCCACCGCCTCTCAGCTGGTGATGGAGGGCATGTTGCAGTCTCTCTGTTCCTCAGTTTACTCCTCTGTAGGATGGGACCATGACAACGCCTGTTTCATGCAGTGCTCAGCAAGCAGCTGCTGGTGTCATGACCACAGTGGGTAGGCCAGGGACTGAGGCCATACTCCTCAACCTGCAAACTTCACTCCGGGGGTCAGGCCACCTGTGCCTCAAGGTCTAGGACGCTGGGATGACTCCTGCCCACGCTGCATCAGGTACAGGGCCAGGCACCAAGATGTCTGCTGACCTGTGGTGAAGAGTGGGCAGTGCCCATGGCCAGCCCAGGAAGACCCTCACCTGGGTGGGGTGCCTGCTCTGAGCCCACTGCCCTGATTTGGCTTTGCCTGGACCTCAGCCCTCATCTCCATCTCCTTCTGGCTGCAGGCAAGCCCAGGTGCGATGGCTGCCCACAGAGGGGCCAACAGCAGCAGCTCTCCTACGGTGCGTGGTGCTCTGCTAGGGCCAGGCCTGCCCCGGGGACCTCAGAGCTACAGGACCAGGTCACAGGCCTCCCAGGCCGCCGGGTGTGGCCAGGGCCTCCTGGTGTCAACCCTGCTCCCCACCTGACATCCTTGGGCTGCAGTGTCCCACTGGGCTCCACTCCAGGCACAGGGTAGTCTGCCTCCCGCCCCGCCTGGCTGCAGCCAGGAGACTCTTACGGCCAGTGGTGTCGGTCGGCTCCCAGGCCACCGGATGCCAGCTCAGGCAGGAGCGCAGAGCCCCTTCTACATTGCCCCAGATGGAGTGGTCTGATGACCTCTGTGGCCAGGATCCCACCCCTAGATTGGAGCTGGCCCTCTTCTCCCAGGGTCCTGGGTGAGGCCAGGCTGTTGACCCGGGACTGGACCAGGGGCCCCTCGCACAGACCTACTGGTGGCAGCCTTGGAGGCACCAGGGTGAGGACAAGTCCCCAGCCAGGCAGATGTCATCCCGGCATTCCCCGTGAGGGCCCTTCATGCCCCTATAGCCTCCTGCTGGCCCTGAAGTTTGCCCTAAGCAAACCTCATCTACAGAAAGCTCGCTAGTTTTATTCTGGGCATGCATGGGCATCGTAAAGTCAGAGATGGCATCCTGGAGGAAGGGGTGCCTAAGCCAAGCAGTCTCAAAGGAAGTGCAGTGGAGCAGAGAGGTGGTGGCGGAGCTCTGGACAGATGAGTGGGTGAGGCACAGTGTGGCAGGAACAAACCACTGCAGGAATGGGCAGGATGGTCCCGGAAGCCGGTGTGCGCAGATGTGTTTGTATGTGTGTGCGTGTGGAGCTGACTTGGTAAGATAGCACTTCTCGGCCAGGTTTGGTGGCTCACGCCTGTAATCCCAGCACTTTGAGAGGCCGACGGGGGCAGATCACGAGATCAGGAGTTCAAGACCAGCCTGGCCAACATGGTGAAACCCCGTCTCTACTAAAAGTACAAAAATTAGCTGGGCATGGTGGCGCACACCTGTCATCACAGCTACTCGGGAGGCTGAGGCAGAACTGCTTGAACCCGGGAGGCAGAGGTTGCAGTGAGCCAAGATCACATCACTGCACTCCAGCCTGGGCTACAAAGCAAGATTCTGTCACACACACACACACACACACACACACACACACACACACACACACACACACACACACACACACACACAGCACACCTCTCAAAAAGGAGGGCACAGCCCTGGGTTCACAGGGCTTTCCTGAGCCAGGGACTCGGCGGGGAGGGTGGAGAGGTGAGAGCTGGGTGAGAGTGCATGGGAAGGCTGCTGGTGGGGAGGGTGGCAAAGCCCTCCCTCGGCTTCTGGGGACTGTGCTGGGGGCACACCATCAAAAGGAGGGACAACTCCTTGCCGATTCTGAACGCCAGGCTTGGCTCTTGTGGCTCAGGGCCAGCCGTGGGCTGAAAGACAGGGCTGAGGGGTGCTTGTCTGCAGGGCACCACACACCCTTCCACCTGCAAATTTCACTCTTGGGGTCAGGGCCAAACACTCACCTGGGGGTGCCTCCAGTAGCCCTCAGCTGGCAAGCCCCCTCCCCCCCCACCCATCAAGAACCCAGCAAGCAAGTTGGAAATGGCTCCGGGCACCACCAAGACCAGTGCGGGCAGGCTTGGCCTCTCTCGGGGTGCAGTCAGTCACCTGGGCCCTGAACCTCGCTCAGGAGGCCGCAGTCCTGAGGTTAGTGGCCCCATCCCCCCTGCCCAGAAGCGGTTAGAGAAGAGAAGGCCAGGCGGCCGAGGCTGGAGAGCAGAGCTGTGCAGACGCAGCGCCCGGGGCTGCGGGGAGAGGCCCTACCATCCGGCTCTTCAACATAAGGCTTGGGTTTCTTTCTCAATTTGGACTTCTTCTTAGTGTTTCTTTCCAGAAGCTCTTTTATGTGCTGTGTCACTGGGGAGCAAAGAGAACCATGAGGACCACAGAACACAATGCCAGGAGCCAGTGCCCACTCAGCACCCGCACTTGGCTGGTGAGGAGGCCCCTGGGCCTGTTGGGGGCGACCCTGTTGAGCTGGGGGCGGGGCATGTCTGGGGACATGGCTGTGACAGAGGTGACGGGGGCCCTTCTGAGCGTCGTGTGGGCCAGGAAGCTGCTGTGCCCATGCTGGGGCAAGCAGAGTGCAGGGAAGGCATCCGGGCAGCAGGAGGGGCGCGGGCAGCTCCTGCCCTCTGGCTGGTGGCAAGGCCGGGGCAGCAGTGGGCCTGGACTCCCTGCCTGCCGGTCAGGGAACCAACAGAAACACGTGGGCCGAGGCAGCTGGCCCCAGGCCAGGCACGGCAGTCAGAGAGGAGCGCAGCCGCTCGCAGGCTGACCTGACCTGGCCGGCGTCCTGCTCTGTTACCAGGCGCCGTGATGCCTGGCTCAGGCCGCGGCCAGCAGGCTTGTAAGGTACCGCCTCTCCCACTCTGGGCCACACTCTGTAGGAGTTGGCACTGTGCCTGGCCCACACCTGAGGGGTGGAGTTAGGCTCCAGCTCCTGGACGGTGGACATCTACATCAAATATTTGTCATTATTCTGCACAGATTTGTCTATTCCTGTCTATTGAATCATTCATTTATATCAGTGTAGACTTACAGATTTTTTTTTGAGATAGGCTCTCACTGTGTTGCTCCGGCTGGAGTGAGGGGCGCGGTCTCGACTCACTGCAACCTCCACCCTCCGGATTAAAGCAACTCCCACCTCAGCCTCCTGAGTAGTTGGAATTACAGGCATGCACCACCACGTCTGACTAATTTTTGTATTTTTGGTAGAGTCAGGGTTTCACCCTGTTAGCCGGGTGGGTCTCAAACTCTTGATCTCAAATGATCTGCCCACCTCGGCCTCCCAAAGTGCTGGGGTTACAGGTGTGAGCCACTGTGCCCGGCTCACTTGTGGGTTATAATCCAACGGCTCTTTATCTTGTTGCTCAGCTTGCTCCAGCTTTGGCCACTGGGAGCTTGTTCACTGGCTCCGATGTCCCTGGGACAGACAACACCCCCACCTGTGGCACTTCCTCACTTCTGACATCTCGGACGTGACCTGCACTAGCCCTAGAATCACCCATTTCTCCAAGGAACTCTGAACTCTGAATTCTTTTGTGTGTGTGTGTGTGATGGAGTCGTGCTCTGTTGCCAGGCTGGAGTGCAGCGGTGCGATCTCGGCTCACTCAGCCTCCGCCTCCTGAGTTCAAGCGATTCCCCCGTCTCAGCCTCCTGAGTAGCTGGGACTATAGGCGCATGCCACCACACCTAGCTAATTTTTTGTGTTTTAGTAGAGAGGTGGTTTCACTATGTTGGCCAGGATGCTCTCGATCTACTGACCTTGTGACCCACCCGCCTCGGCCTCCCACAGTGCTAGGATTGGAGGCGTCAGCCACCGCACCTGGCCCTGGATCCTTACAATGGAAAATGGTATTTGGAAACCCGGATCTGAGTGTGAGATGTGGTTACTGCTTCCAGGAGACGATTGCAGGCCCTCTCAGCTGACAGTGAGGAGACGTCTGTGTGCACATGAGCGCCTGTTCACACGCACATCTGTAGGTATTTCTGCATGTGACCACGTGTCTCCGTATCAGCTACACATGGCCTCTAACTTTATTCCACTACTGCCACTTGTCGCCCAGGCTTCCTCCCTCTGCGTGTCTGTAACTGGCATATCTTCTCATTCTTTTAACAGTCTTTTGTAGGAGACTTAATCTTGATGAAGTCCAATTTATCAATGTTTTTCTTTTATAGATAGTACTTTGGAATTACATATAAAAATCTTTGCCTCACTCAGGAAAGCAAGCATTTTCTCCTGTTTTGTTCTAGAAGTTTCACAGTTTTATGTCTTGGTTTACGAGTGATCCGTCTGCCGTTATTTTCTGTGCACACTCCCAAATGTGCATTGAAATTCGTTGTTTGCAATTGCACATCCAGTTTTCTCAGCCCCCAAGAAGGAAATGACCATCGTTTCTTCACTAAGCGGTCTCCGCGGCACTGTGGAAAGCTGACCCATGCATACGTGGATCTGTTTCTCAACTCGCTATTCTGTTGCACTGACCTGTCTACCTTGAAGCCAGTGCCACACTCTCTTGATGAGTCTAGCTTTGTAACAAGCCAGGTGGAGTAAGTCCTCCGACTTTGAATTTTTTCAAAGGGGTTTTGGCTATTCCAGGTCCTTTGCATTTCCTATGAATTCTAAAATCAGCCCATCAATTTCTAAAATAAAGAAATGTAGTAAAATTTGCATTCCGAATTAATCTCTGGATGGATTTGTGTAGAACTCATAGCCTAACAGGACTGAGTCTTCTGATTCATAAGCAGAGCAAACCTCTTCATCTACCGAGACCCGCTTTACTTTCAGGAATTGTTTATAGTTTTTACTGCAGGGGCCTTACATGTCCTTTGTCAGATCCATCTCTAAGTATGTCACATTTTAAAATGCTACTGCAGGCAGGCACAGAGAAGTTGAGGCAAGAGGATCGTAGCTTGAGCCCAAGGGCTGGAGGCTACAGTAAGCTATCACACCACTGCACACCACCCTGGGCAATAGCGTCTCAAAGTAAATAAATAAATGTGATTAAAAATATACTAAAAAAATAAATAAAAATGAAAAATGTGATTGTACTCCACCCTGGAGACTCTGTCTCTAAATAAATAAATACATGCAATTGCAAATGGCATTTTAAAATACGTTTCTGATAGTTCATTGCTAGTATATAGAAATACATGCTAAGGCTTGGTGGCTTACACATGTGACCCCAGCACTTTGGGAGGCTAAGGTGGGTGAGCCTAGGAATTCGAGATCAGCCTGGCCAACACGGTGAGACCCCATATCTACAAAAAGTAAGAAAAAATTAGCTGGGCCGGGTAGTGCCTGTGGTCCCAGCTACTCGGGAGGCTGAGGTGGGAGGATCCCATAAGCCTGGGAGGTGGAGGCTGCAGTGAGCAGTGATGGCACCACTGCACTCCCCTGCGCATACAGTGAGGCCCTGTCTGGAAAAAAAGAGAAATCGTTTATTTATTTATTAGAAATGAAGTCTTGCTTTGTCACCCAGGCTGGAGTGCAGTGGCATGATCTTGGCTCACTGTAACCTCCGCCTCCTGGGTTCAAGGGATTCTCCCGCCTCAGCCTTCTGAGTACCTGGGACTGCAGGTGCATGCCACCATGTCTGGCTAATTTTTTTTTTTTTTTTTTTTTTTTTTTTTTTTTTAGTAGAGACAGAGTTTCACCATGTTGGCCAGGCTGGTCTTGAACTCTTGGACTCAAGTAATCCACCCGCCTCAGCCTTCCAAAGTGTTGGGATTACAGGTGTGAGCCCCTGGGCCGGGACTGCTTTGCTTCTTCGGCAAAGTTTTAACCAGTCCTTTTGTCTGAGCTCCAGGGTCACCCTCTCCCCCTTTGCTGGAGGAATCTGGCTCTACCCACTTCTGAGCTTCTAAGGGTTTGCTGTCTGCTTTAGCTCTTCATTTTCCCACCATCTGCCCAAGATTCACTGTTCTTGGTCCACGTGCTCCAGATTCTGAAACAGTTGTTCTCCCTTTTCCATTTTCTTTTTCTTTCTGAGTGTTTAAAGTTGTGGTAAAATACATGTAACATAAAATTTACCACTTTAAGCATTTTAAAATATACAGTTCTGTGGCATTAAGTGCATTTACATGGTTGTACAACCATCACCAATGTCCACTTCCAGAACTTATTCATCTTCCCAAAGTAAACCTCTGTCTCCATTAAACACTCATCCCCACCTCTCCCGACCAGCCCTTGGCACCCACCATCCTGCCTTCTGGCTCTAGGAATCTGACTACTCTAGGGAGCCCACCGAAGTGGAATCATATAATCTTTGTCCTGTGACTGGCCTCTTTCCTTTAGCATGATGTCCTCAAGGTTCATCCATGTGCATGTCAAAATTTCCTTCCTTCCTTTTCATTTTTTTGAGACGGAGTCTTGCTCTGTCGTTCAGGGTGTAATGCAGTGGCACGATCTCAGCTCATGGCATCCTCTGCTGCCCAGGTTCAAGCCATTCTCTGCCTCAGCCTTCTGAGCAGCTGGGACTACAGCGTGCACCACCATGCCCGGCTAATTTTTTTGTATTTTAGTACAGATGGGGTTTCACCATGTTGGTCAGGATGATCTTGATCTGACCTTGTGATCCGCCCACCTCGGCCTCCCAAAGTGCTGGGATTACAGGCGTGAGCCACTGCGCCGGGCCAATTTCCTTCCCTTTTAAGGCTGGAAATAATTTTCCTCTTTATGGCTGGATACATTTTGTTTCTCCATTCAGCTGCTGATGGATTCTTGGCCTGTTTCCACCTTCTAGTTATAGGAATATGCTGCTGTGAACATGGGCATACGAGTAGCCATTAGAGTCCTTGCTTCCAGTTCTTTTGGGTAATTCCAGAAGTGGAACTGCTAGATGACATGGGAATTCTATTTTTAATTATTTGAGGAACTGCCTATCAGTTTCCATAGTGGCTGTACCATTTTACATTCCTTTGTGGGTTTTTGCTTCCTTTAAAAAATTCCTTCACTGTCATATTGGTGAGTTCAAGGCAGAGGTGATGCAAATGCACACGCTCAATCTGCCATCTTGAGCTGGAAGCCAGGAGGCCTTGCTGAATGCATGAAGAAGTGAGCAGTGAATTAAACCTTTAAGGGTCTCCAGCCTTCCAAAATACAGAAGTGGAGCAGGTGGGAGGGTGGGGGAGCTGAAGGCTACATACCCACTGCCAGTGTGCCTCGATGTCTGTGTCAAGAACTTGTTGAGGGAGGTCCCAGGGACTGGCCAGGAGACCCTCTGCTGGTGTGAAAGTTGTCACCACACATGAGACAAGGCTACGCGGGGGGCATCACCTTGGGGGGCTCAGTCCCTGAGGGTGGTAGCCATACAGTGCAGGTCACACAGATGCCGGCAGATGAGTCAATCAAAGGCTCCTGGGGCTGAGGCAGGTAAGGTGCTCAGGGCGAAGCACCAGGCTGTCTGCCCCTCACTGAGGGTCCCCAGGCAGGCGCCCCAGCCCTGAGGCTAGTTTCCTTTTTCTAAGAACTGTGCCACAGCCTAGCTGGCCCTCCAAAGCGTAAGCTACATCCTTCTGGGCTAATAGGGTCTGCGTTTCTTGCTTGCTTGCTTGATTTTAAAGACAGGGTCTTGGCTAGGCACAGTGGCTAATGCCTGTGGGAGGCTGAGGCAGGCAGATCACCAGCCTGGCCAACATGGTGAAACCCCACCTCTACTAAAAATACAAAAATTAGCCAGGTGTGGTGGTGGGCGCCTGTGGTCCCAGCTACTCAGGAGGCTGAGGCAGGAGAATCACTTGAACCCAGGAGGTGGAGGCTGCCGTGAGCCGAGATCGCGCCACTGAATTCCTGCACTCCAGCCTGGGCGACAGAGCGAGACCCGTCTCAAAAGAAAAAAAGGCGGGGGAGGGTCTTGCTCTGTTGCCCAGGCTGGAGTGCAGCAGCTCCATCATGGTTCGCTGCAGCCTTAACCTTCTGGGCTCAAGTGTCGTCCTGTCGCAGCCTCCCAAGTAGTTGGGACCACAAGCAGGCACCACCACACTCGGCTAATTTCCTTTTTAAAACTTTTCATAAAGACAAGGTCTCGCGGCTGGGCGTGGTGGCTCAGGCCTATAATCCCAGCACTTTGGGACACCGAGGTGGGTGGATCACTTGAGGTCAGGAGTTCGAGACCAGCCTGACCAACATGGAGAAACCTCGTCTCTACTAAAAATACAAAATTAGTCAGGTGTGGTGGCGCATGTCTGTAGTCCCAGCTACTCAGGGGGCTGAGGCAGGAGAATTGCTTGAACCCGGGAGGTGAAGGTTGCGGTGAGCTGAGATCACGTCATTGCACTCGAGCCTGGGCAACAAGAGCGAAACTCAGACTCAAAAAAAAAAAAAAAAAAAAAAGACAGGGTCTCACTTTGCTGCCCAGGCTAGTCTGAAACTCCAGGCTCAAGGGATCCTCTTGCCTAGACCCAAAGTGCTGGGATTACAGGTGTGAGACACTGTGCCTGGCTGGGCCTGTCTTTCTGAGCAGCAGCCAGTAACTGCATGTGAAAGGTGGCACCTCCTAGGGACAGGAGGCTGGCTGGAGAGGGTGTGAGGCCCATTTGGGCAGGAATGGCCACCTTGTATATAGAGGCCTCTCTTCTGGGCTCAGGCCAATCAGGGACCCTGACAGACGAACCTAGGAGTGGATCTTGGGGCTGGAGATGGCCTTCTGGCTGTGAGGGTGGCCATGGTACCACGGCCTAGACGTGGGCCACCTGCCAGTAGAACACACAGACTCCAGGTCCACTGTCACTCCAACACATACAGTGCTCTTGGCCCTCATGGGCCTTCCTTGGCAGAGCTCTGAAGCCACGGATGCCCAGGCTGGACCCTGATTCCTTTTTCCATGCAGGCTGGGACCCTGCAGGTGTAAGACACAAGGACAAAAGTGCACCAGCCTGTGTGTGAAGGGCAGCGGCCTGGGGCACAAACTCCCAGGAAGCCCCAGCCACACACTGGCTAGTAAGCTGGCCCAAGATGGGCCCAAGGAAACTCAGGCCTTTGTCTGGCTATCTGTCTCCTGGCCCTTCTCTTGCCTACTCTTGGGTACCCACTGTGGCTGCATGCTGTGCTAAACAGCAGAGGCTCAGCTCCACAGCCTCCAGCTCAGGCACGACATTTCCCGACATTTCCAGGCCCCTTTGGAAGAGGCCGAGGTGAGCTATGATGCTAACAGGAACACAGTCCCTAGGACTCCACCTGCTTCCTGAAGGGCCCAAGACCAGGGACGGGGTTCACGGGCCAGCCCAGCCTGCCTGGCTCCCTGCTCTGGTCCTCTACACACCAGGAGCCTGGGCCACCTGTCAAGCTCTGCCTTTGCTGTGATCTTGTGTTGAAAAGTCCATGTCAGGTGAAATCACATGGCTTCCAAAATCTCCCCACAAACAGCTGACGGGCTGGGTGGTGCCTATACGCAACACACTGTCCCCAGCACCCTCCCACTGCCCTGTGGCCCCCACCCTGCCTCTGTGTGCCCACAGCAGCATAAGATTTCCTCACCTGGGCTGGGGGTGATGGGGTAAGGCCCAGCAAGGCCCCGATCAGGGGCTCAATTTCTGCAGAGGCAAAGGCCAGACCAGGGTGGGCTCTCACTGGCTCAGAGCAGAGTATGGCATGTCTCACCTGGAGCATGTGCATACATGTGTATGTGCATGTGTGTGTGTATTCATGTGCATGTGTTTTTGGGTGTGCGTGTGTACACGTTCGTGTGTGTGCACATGTGCGTGTGTGCACGTGTTCATGTGTGTGTGCGCATGTGTGTGCACGTGTCGTGTGCACATGTTCATGTGCATGCATGTGCGGGGGTATGTGCATGTGCATGTGTTCGTGCACATGTGTGAGCGTGTTCACATGTTCGTGTGTGCATGTGGGTGTGCACGCATGTGCGTGCCTGTGTGCACATGTTCGTGCACACATGTTCATGTGCATGCATGTGTGCACGTTTGTGTGTGCGCGTGCGTGTGCACATGTTCATGTGTGTGCGTATGCATGCAAGTGTGTATGCATGTGTTCATGCTCATATGTGCCTGTATATATGTAAGCGTGTGTGCCCACATATTTGTGTGCATGAATGCGTGCATGTGTGTGCATCTCTGGACATCAGTTCTGTGGCTGCGCCCTGTAGACACCCATGATGTGAGATGGAGGGTGGCTTGCTGCAGACACAGGGCTGCCTGGCTGATGGCACCATGGCCTGGGCCCAGGACACCTGAAGTATCGCCTTGAAGAGCCCTGGGCACACTCTGGCCTCCCATGTTGCCCCAGGCAGGCACCAGGAGGACGACGGCTCCAACTTACAACCCCATGGGGCAGCTATGGGACAGCTCAGGTGCTGTATGACCTACGTGTGAGCCACCGCCATCGCGCTCCTGCCTGCTCACAGGAGCCTTCTGCCAGGACCATGCCCAGAACAGGCAGCCTGGGTCTTGCCAGGTTGGTAACCCCTCCAGGCCACAGACGGCAGAAGGCAGGTGCAGCAGGCATGCAGGGCCCTGATCACAGCTGCTCTGCCCTTGGCCTCTTTGTGCCTGCCTTTGCCAGGGGAGCGGGACTGGCCATGGTGGGCTTGGTGCAGAGTGGATGTGGCCGTCGAGGCCCCACGCCTCGTGTCTGCCAGGGCTCCAGGGCTCTTCGCCTCAGTGCACAGGTGGGGCTCCAGGAAGAGGCCCACATCCAGCGGAGGCCCAGGGTGTGTGGTGTTTCAGATGTGTGTGGAGCCACAGCCCTGCACCGGGGGCTGCCAGGGACTCACCAGGTGCTGCCCAGCACAGCAGGAGCCCTCTCCACTGCCCTTACCTGAGCAGTGGCAGAGCCCGAGCAACACCTTACCTTTAGTGTCATTGACTGGGTCCATGTGCCGGTAGATGTAGCCTTCCAGGTAGGAGTGGAACTTGGGAGTGGGAGGGAAAAAGGCCAGGCAGATGGCCATGAGCTCCCAGCCGCGGGCCAGGCTCTCCAGGCGGAAGTTCTCGGTGGTCTGCCGGCAGAGCTGGATGTAGAGCTCGTCCCGCAGGCCCTGCACGCTCCAGCCCTTGGTGGCGACCTCCAGGGCCACGTGTAGCGGGTCGGCCTTGGCCCGCCGGTCACCCATGTACATCTGGATCAGCTTGAAGAGCTCACAGGCCTCCTTCTTCACGTGCCGGTCGCTGGTCACAATCATGGGCTTCTTGATGGACTCACTGCTCCAGGCCAGCATGTTGGCAATGGACACCTTCCGCCGGAAGAGGCCCTGGGTGTGCTTGTTGAAGTGCTTGGAGGCCCAGTTCTCAATGTCGGTCTCCGAGGAGGGCTTGCGCAGCGTGAAGGTGGGGAAGACGCAGCTGGAGCTGGGCATGCCGCTGCGGCTCTGCCGGCTGCTCTCAAACTGGGCACAGGCACCGAGGTCCTCAGACTGAGAAGGACAAACGGGGCTAGGCTGTTAGGGGGAGGGAGAGGGCCAGGCAGATGGGCCCAGTGGGCCACAGCCCCAAGAAGTGTGAGCCGGGGCCCCACCAGAGCCAGCCAGGTGAGAGGCACCGTCTGCTCACCACAAGGCTGCCCGAGGCGGGAGACCCAGGGGAGCCCTGCCTGTCCACAGCGGCAGCCAGGACAGCAGAGCCCTGCACTCTTGGGGTGAGGCACGGTGGCCGGAGCAGCACTGCTGCTGGGTGACCCAGATGACCTGACTGAGGGTCAGGTGGGAGGAAGGAGCGCACCCACTGGCATCCCCGGGGGGCTGACCTCATTCTGCTGCCCCCCAACGAAGTGTCAGTGTTCTCGTTCAGACACAGAAGGCTGCAGTTCCCACCAGGTGAAGGTGCCATCTGGGTCCCAATCCCTCACTCCTGGGACCCTAGGCCGACCTCCAGGAGGCCCCTCTCTTGCTGCTCTGAGGGCCCCAGGCCTCTCTGGCCTCTTTCCTGCCTGCCCTCTTGAGCAGTGACAAAAGCACGGACTGGAAGCTGCCCTGAGCTCTCCACCCTGGAGGCCATGAAGGCCACTCAGGCTCTTGAGGCCTCCCCGCCCCAGGGAGCTCCCTCGGTTCTTCCTCCCGCCCCTGGGCCCTCAGACGCTAGGCCTGCCCTCTGCCTTGGCTTCCTGTGTCTGCAGCAGAGCAGTGTGAACGGCCAGGGTTGGGAGGTGAGAACAAGTGCACGTGGCCACCGTGGGATCCAGCCTCCACCAGCTCCGGCCACCCGGTGGGGAACCTGTCAGAGGCCTTGGGCTGTGTGCAACATCCCAGAATTCCTGGGGCGTCTGTCCTCTCAGCAGCTCTTCCTACCGGAGGGAGCCTTAGAAACGGGCTTTAAGAACCACCAGGGAGCCCCTGACACCCTGTCTGCCCGCTCCTCAGGAGCCCAGGCCACAGCACTGGTGGCCGCTACCCTTCCAGTCTGCTGAGGCCTCCTCTGTTCTACTGCTAGAGTCAGGGTGTGGCCTCCTGCTCCCAGGTGCCCTGAGAATGAGGAAGGCACTGCCAGGGCACCCCCAGAAGCCCACACCCCACAGGGGACTCCCGGCTGTGGGCTCCCGGCTGCATCCTGGCAGCCTGCAGGAGTGCCCAGGCCCAGAGACAGGGGGCTTCAGAGCTCTGCATGCTGCGTGCACGCCGGCGACACCAGGTCTCCCGTGCCCCGCCCATGGGGCCCACCCTGACCCCAGGCTGGCCCCAGGCTGGCCCCAGGCTCTCCAGCTTCGCCCACCCGCCAGGCCCTCACCTGTGAGGGGTGGAGGTAAGGCTCCGGTGAGGCCAGGTTGGTCTGCACAGAGACGCTCTTCTCCAGCAGGATCTGGGGGAAGCCGAGCTTCTCGAAGGTGCCCCTCCTCCAGTGCTTGTTCTCCTGCTGGGCCAGCGCCTCGTCCTCGCTGAAGGCGCGCACCACCGGCCCGGGCATGGGCAGTGGCAAGGCGCCGTCGCTCTCGTAGCCGGAGCCGTCCTGCTGGGAGTCCCAGCTGCTCCTCTGCCTCAGGTGGAAGTGAGCCTGCTGCGCCTCCCAGGCCAGCCGAGCCTGCGCCAGGAAGGGCTCGGCCGCGCCCCGCGCCCCGCCGGCCTCCCCTTCCGCTCGCTTCACTGGGGCGAGGCTGCTCCCGCACGGGGGCTGTTCCTCGGCCAGCGGCTGCTCAACAAGCGAGTCCCCGGGGCCCTCGGTGGCGGTGGCGCTGGCGGCTTGGCACAGAGAGGGCTTTCTGCTCTTTCGCTTGCGCGTGCCCGGGGAGTAGCCTGTGGAGGACAGAGTGTCCTGCTGGCTGGACCAGGACATGGCGTCCTCCTGGGCCTGCGGCAGCGGCGTGGGCGGCTGGCTGTGCCGCAGCTCAGGCCCCTCCATCGTGCTGTAGTCTCCGGACTTGACGCCCAGGCGCTGGTCCCTCAGCAGGCAGGGGCTGGGCTGCAGCGAGTAGGAGCCGCCGCCGGGGTTGGGCGCGTACTTGGGCCGAGGTCCGGCGCGCAGCTTGGGGCTGGAGCCCGCCTGCTCCACGTAGACCAGCTGCCGCACGTACTCCTTGCCCGCGGGGCTGTACTCCAGGCTCAGGAAGCGCTCGGGGCACTTCTGCTTGGTGAGCACCAGCTGCTGGCAGGGCGAGGGGGGGCCCTGCTTGTTGGGCTGAAGGAATGGCCGGGGCTTGCGGCCCGGCGACCTCTGGGGAGAGCCGGCCTGGTAGCCCCCGCCTGCGTCGAACTGCACGTCCATGGGGGGCTCATCATAGATGGGGGCCTGGTACTCTAGTGGGGGCTCCTCGTAGAGCGGGGGCTCATAGCCGTAGCGCGGGGAGGAGGGCTGCGAATCCCCGGAGGGCTTTCGCGGCTGGGCCAGCAGCGGGGAGCTGCTCCCGGGGAGCTCGGCCCTCTTCAGGAAGGGTGACGGCCTCCTCTCTGGGAAGAAGATGGTGCCGTCAGCCTCCGAGGCGAAGGTCTGCAGGCTGGGCGAGTGCTGGCTGCCAGAGGGTCTGCGGGAGCGGACCCCGGGGGGGCCATCTGGGATGTAGCCATTGCCCTGGGCGGCGAGAAAGCTGGGCTCGTGGTCAGCGACCTTGATGAGCATGCGCTCTTTGGCGCCTGAGTTCCATCGCAGCGAGGAGGTCCTGCAGGGGGTGGACGCGCACAGGTAACTAACTACCTGCCTGCTGCTTCTGGGTACGCCCCACCCTTTCGGGGGCTGCAGGTGGCGGCTCCCACGAACCCTCTGTTGTACACCTTCCACACTGGGGCCCTGTGCCCTGGGCAGTGTGGCCTGGAGCCCCTCACACCTGTCCTGCCCTAGCCCCTTAGCCCTCCCTCTGGGGCTCTCCTGCCTGGAGCTGCCACCCACGACTAGGCATCTGTCTGCTCTGATCCCAGCCCCTGACCAGGCACAGAGCTGCTTCTGTAACTAGAACCCGGGGCAGCCCTGCCAGGGCCCTCTTACTGCGGACGCTGGGCAGATGCCTCCTGAGCTGCCTGAGCCTCAGGGCAGGCCTGGGCCCTGTGTTCCCACTCAGCGGTGGCATTGGACCAGTCTCCGCGGTCCAGGTGAGCCCACCAGGAGCAGGGTACAATACCAGCGTCCCAGGGCCCCATTTTCCAACTGGGGGCTCCTGTGAGCTCCAAAAAGACTAACTGTCCTCCCCTGCCCCAGTCACTAAGCTCACTCCAACAAATGCAGGTGTCCCACTAACACCCGCACCTGGCTAAGGGCACCACAGTCCCTGGAGTCATGCTGTGTCCTCACCAGTCCCCCCAACCCAGTGCACGAGCCCCACTGGCTTATCTGCAACAGGGGAGACCCTGCCCTGGGCCGCAACGCAGGGCGGATATGTGGACATGATGCCCACATGTGCTCTGCCCCAGCGGCCCAAGGTTAGCCCGGTCCTGTGTCCACAGCTGTGCCTGCCACGTAGGGCACTGGACCCAGGACACGGCCCAGGGAGAGATGAGGGGCTCCTCTGCCACCTTCAGTCTCCTGGAGACCCCTTGGGTGTGGTCCTCTATTTGGGATGCACAGCACTTCCTACATCTGCGGCCTGACTTCATCTACAATTTCCAAATGTTACTGTTACCCTGTCCTTTCTCCTCTCCTCTGGGGATCCCACTGCAGTCTTTCTCACTGTACATCACGTGGTTTTGTTTTGTTTTTCCGAGACGAAGTCTTGCTTTGTCACCCAGGCTGAAGTACAATGGCGTGATCTCACCTCACTGCAACCTCCGCCTCCTGGGTTCAAGCAATTCTCCTGCCTCAGCCTCCTGAGTAGCTGGGATTCCAGGGTGCACCACCATGCCTGGCTAATTTTTTTAGTAGAGGGCGTTTCACCATGTTGGCCAGGCTGGTCTTGAACTCCTGACCTCAGGTGATCTGCCCGCCTTGGCCTCTCACGGTGCCAGAATTACAGGTGTGAGCCACTGCATCTGACCCCATTGGTTTTCATGCTGTGTTCTCAGTTCCCATTGCTTGGCAACTCCATACTTCAGAATATTTTCTTCTCAACTACCTTCCAGTTTCCCACTTTTCTATTCAGCTATGTTTCTGCTCTTAAATGCATTGTCTTAGTCTATTCAGGCTGCTACAACATAATACTACAAATGAGGTAGCTTAAAAATAGGGAGTGGCCGGGACCAGGCACAGTGGCTCACGCCTGGAATCCCAGCTACTCGGGAGGCTGAGGCAGGAGAATCACTTGAACCGGGAGGCGGAGGTTGCGGTGAGCTGAGGTCACACCACTGCACTCCAGCCTGGGTGACAGAGCGAGATTCCATCTCAAAAAAAAAAAAAACCCAAACAAAAAACAAAAATAGAATGGCCGGACACGGTGGCTCACACCTGTAATCCAAAGGACTTTGGGAGGCTCAGGCAGGAGGATCACTTGAGCCCAGGGGTTCAAGACCAGCCTGGGCAACATAGCGAGACCTCATCTCTACAAAAACGAAAACCAATTAGCTGAACATGGTGGTGTGCTCCTGTAGTCCCAGCTACTCAGAAAGCTGGGGTAAGAGGATCGCTTAAGCTCAGGGAGGTCAAAGCTGCAGTGAGCCATGATCGCACCACTGCTTTCCAGCCCAGGTGACAGAGTGAGATCCTGTCTAAAAAAACTAAATAAATAAAAAAAGAACCCCAGGAATTTGGCCAGGCATGGTGGCTCACATCTGTAATCCCAGCACTTGGGGAGGCTGTGGAGGAAGGATCACTTGAAGCCAGGAGTTTGAGACCAGCCTGGGCAACACAGTGAGACCTCATCTCTAAACAAACAACAACTACAAAAGTAAAAACACCACACATTTTATAAGCCAGTTGTGTCCCTCTGATTGAGGTGGGGTCTTTCTGGACAAGGCCACACTCCCCATTGACTGGGGTGGTTGGTGAGGTGAGGCCATGAAGACATGGGACCCCCTAACCTGCTGGCCGTGGGGCGATCTGTTTCAGAACGCCGGGCCATGGGCCCGCTTGGCATGGCCATAGCACCCAGGTGAGAAGTCAGGGCAGCAGCTGGGGGCAGAGTGCAGGTGCCTGTTCCTGGGATTTCTGCCTATGGCTGCTGGGGGTTGCTCCTAGCCTGACACCAGGGAACAACCAGGCAGCGTGGATGGTGGCAGCCAGTGTGGCAGGGGCCACCAAACCCTGAGGGCCAGGTGCAGAGTCAGCCCCTCCATGGCCTGGGACGCTAAAGGGTGAAGGGCTCTGGAGTTTGGGAGATCTGGGGTTGAACTCCAGTCTGTTGCTCTGTGGCTACAAGGCTTGGATTTCACTTAACATCTTACTGCCTCCGTCTCCTCCTCAGTTATGATGAAGATTCAACAAAACAATGTGCACGTAGTAAGGCCCTAAGCTCAGCACTGACACAGAAAACCCTCAGTAAATGTGAAGCATTAGTTGTGCAATCTGCGCTGCTTTTTACCTCTTAACAGACACGCCTTAGGCCTGGGCCAGGCCTAGGGAAGGGCTCGGCAGACAGTCTCAGCACAGGGTGCCCTGCCGTGGTCCTAGGAAGGCGCTTTTCCACTGCCAGTCTAGGGTCGCTGAGGGAGGGCACGGGGCTGGCAGGCTGCCAGGAGGGTGGGGTGAGTGTGAGGAGAGGTGAGAGCAAGGGAAAAGCTTGCTGGTCAGATGTGACCTCACATTTACCTGTGTTCCCTGCAGGCCTGACCCTGCCAGGCTGCCCCCACTGCCATCCCTGCTGTTCTAGATGTGGTCTCTTGATACCCCCGAGTGCTGCTATCAAGCTGGTGAGTTTTTTTTTTCTATCTCAATACACAGAGAACACCAGAAGCAATGTGCTTTTACCAGGCTGAAGTAGTAGTACACCTTCACTGTATCTCAGGGCTGGGTCAGCAGCTCCCTGGCTTTTGTTTATAATTTCTTTTTTTTTCTGAGTGAATTGAGTTCATGTAGTTTATTTCACAGGGACTTTATTTCTTGTCATCCCACATGGCATCACAGTGGTCCATTATGTTGATGGCAACTTGCGAAAGGAAGCACCAGGCATGCTCTGGGGGCGTGGTGGGGCTTCCAAGGCCTCCCGAGCCCAGCAGGCCGGCCTGGCTGGCATCTGTTTGTGTGTGTGTGTGTTTGTTTTTAAGATGGAGTCCCGCTCTGTCTCCAGGCTGGAGTGCAATGGCACGATCTCGGCTCACTGCAACCTCCGCCTCCTGGGTTCAAGCGATTCTTCTGCCTCAGCCTCCCGAGTAGCTGGGACCACAGGCGCGTGCCACCACGTCTGGCTAATTTTTTTGTATTTTTAGTAGAGACGGGGTTTCACCGTGTTGGCCAGGATGGTCTCCATCTCTTGACCTCGTGATCCGCCCACCTCGGCCTCCCAAAGTGCTGGGATTACAGGCGTGAGCCACCGCGCCCGGCCGCATCTGTTCTGCTCTCAGCCCCTGTGGGGCTGGCGTGGGGCTGGACACCAGCTGTCCTCCCACTTCCCAGAAGCACCCGCATGGCTGTGGCAGCTCACACCCAGACCTCCAGCGTGTCCAGAGGGAAGCTTCACTCTGGACGTGGGAGTCCAGAGTGGGAGTCCAGGTTGGCTGAGGGCAGGACCTCCTAGGAGCCACTACAGTGGGACCCTTGCACACTCAGCACTCCACCCCAGGAAATGTCAGCACCATCTGTAAGTGTGCCCAGCTTGCTGCATGGCAGGCCTTCTCACTGGCTCCCCAAGGAAGTTAAGTTCCCTCTTTCCAGAAGCCCTAGATCACAGGAAGAACTGGCTTGGCAGATCCAGCTGGGCGCCTGCTCTCAGCCAGCTGAATCTACAAGCGTCAATCTGGTGAGCTTGAGTCCCCCCTCCACATATCATTAGAACACACAGAGGTGGCAGGTTTCAGCAAAAAGGACTGAGAACGTCTCAGGACAGGGTCTGGTTGTCCACCTCCCCCCACTGCTCTACCCTCCCAGCTAAACATGCATGCATCGCTCCAGGGCACAGAGCCCCTCGGAGCAGTGTCTCGCTGCTGCACGCTGGCAGGCCTCCCACATCCCCTGTGGGTCCAGCCTCCTTTTCCAGACACCACTGGACCTCTGTCCCAAGGTCACAGCGACAGGATGACAGTGACAGGTGAGGGACGTGAGGAGGGGCTCAGCTGCCTGGTGTGAAGCAGCCCCCAACAGGTCACTGGAGGAGGCCAGGACGCCACCACCACACTTGCCAAGGGCTAGGGACTGCCCTCAGGGATGTGCGGCACTACTCAGAGCAGACGCTGGATTGGGCGGGCCGATGCAATGGCAAGGCCTCTCCTCCCAACCAGGTGCAGAGGGAGCCTGATGCCCCCACGCAGAGATCCATGTGCGCCATATCTCCTCCCAGCCATAGCCTACGGCCTAGAGGTACAGCTGCTGGCCCTGTGTCAGGGGGCCTGGCCAGCACATGGACGCACCCATGGTCTGAACAGGGATCTTCAGCGGCTGAATCGTCAGCCAGCTGAAAGGTGCCAGCCTGAGAGGGGCTAAAGGCACAACAGAGGCAGCAGCCACAGGAAGTGCAGCCACTGGAGGGCTGTGGGACCTGGGGACCTCCAGGAGGATCTTGGACCTTTGTGGAGACCAGGACCTGATGTGTCAGCTCATGTGGCCAAAGGCGGCTCCATGGGGCTGGAGGAGGCCGAGCCACCAGAGCATCCCTGCAGGTGCGAGGGGCAGGATGCTGGAACGGGCTTACCTTAGCGACCCACCCCCCACCTGACATCCCCAGAGAGACCCAGAGGGTCCTCCTCACCACATGTGGGACACCTGTTTCCCTGAAAGCTCTGTGGGTACCGAAGATGAGGTCAGAGTCACCGCCAGTGAGTTAGGCCCTTGATTCTGGGGGAGAATGGCATGGCATCCTGGGGATGGCAGAGCTGAGGCAGTGCTTGGCAACCAAAGACCAGGTGGGCACATGCCACCATGAAGATGCAGCCGTGTTGGTCCGCTAAGCACATGCTGGGTCCACAGGAGTTCCGAGGCTGTTGATCACAGCCTGGACCTCATCTGCCACAGTAGGGTGGTCCTTCCGCTGCAGGCTCTGTCACTTTGCAGTGACCACTGAGTCAGCTGCCCAGACTGTCCCACTGATAAGGAAGCGGAAGCTCGAGACGGCTATAAAACCTGCCCTCCAGAGCTGACTTGTCTTAGAATTAAAAAAAAAAAGAAAGGAAAAAAAAACCTGCCCTCCATTAAACTGCCACACTGCTGGGACCAGGGCAGGCTCTGATTCCCTCCCACAACCCTAATGTTCAACAAATACAAACATAAGAAACAAGCCATTACCACTTCCAAGCTCCAGCTGTTCAATCGTCTGTGCAAACTGCCAGAGCCCCCTCAGGCCTTCCGGTTCCTCTCTAGCACCACGGTGCTCCTGGGTGTCCATGCTGTGGACACTCACCCTACAGAAACAGCAGCTGGCCCTGGTCCTGCATCCCCCACAGCACACTGGTCACCACCCAGCCAAGGAGGAGAAATCCAGGTGCCTGCCCCTCCCTAGACACCTGGCAGGACGGAGGGAGGGCCCTGCCCACTCAGCGTGAAGGCAGGGCCCTGCCCACCCAGCGTGAAGGCAGTAGAGTCTTGATGGGGTCTCCAGAACCTCCCAGCAGTCTGTGAGGCTGACCCAGGACTACTGGAAACCAAAGCCCACCCCTCCACTGTGACTAGTGCCAACCTCCCAGACGGGCCTGGCAAGTGCTTTGGCACGTGTGGCCTGAGCTGCCAGGGGTGGACCTCACTGAGGACCCTTCAGCACTCCGCCGCTCCACCAGGGGCTGAGGGAAGTGCCACTGGCTCCAGGCTGCCTAAGTCAGGCAGAGACAAGGTTCCCAGACAGGGGCTGCCAATGGGCCTGCGGCAGCTCTAAGGGGCTCTGCCCAGGCCCCTGGCACTGCAGCCTCCATGGCCTTTCCAGCTCTAGGTCTATGGTGTTGCCCCTGCGTGCCATGCACCTCCCACTCACAGTTAACTCGGCTCACTGAGGAAGCCACCCTCCCAGTAGCAAACAGGGCCACACCTGAGAAATGAGTGCTACCTGTAGTGAAGAAGTTGGCCATCCGCACTGTAATCCCGGTAGATCTCATAGTCCTTCTCAAGGAACACTCCTCCTGGTGGTGAAGAACTGAAATACAGCAAAATGAAAGAGGCATGAACATAAGGGCAGTCACTGAAAAAGATGGCGCATTTACAATAACCGGCCTTTCCCCGACTTAAGAACTTGGCATTGCCACCTCAATTTCCTGGGAATGACCTGGTTCCTGCCCACAGGCAGTGCTCTTCATCTTCTGCCCTGAGCCCACCTCCTTCCATCAGGGACACACCACTGTGCCCATCCAGAGGTCAGGGGGCGGCTGGGACACCTGGGTTTCAGAGGCTTGAACCATTAGAGCTGGGGCTACTGTTCAAAGGGCACAGAGATGGGGTGAGTATCACAGCTTCAGCCAGACATAAAACGATGACCTGGAAAGGAAGCACGGTTAGAAATACCCTTGGAGACTGTGACTGCCGAAGGTTAGGGACTGGAACACAACAAATATCTGAAATGAATGACTGAGTAGGTGATTATCCTGACAGATATTCACAGGAATGTGATCAAACTGATAAGTATTTATGATAACAATTCTCAGTAGTCCAGAAGAAGAAAATTTACTTAATAAGAATATCCAAATTACACTCCAGGACAAAAGGCTGAAAGCACACCCGAATAAGAATTATCCTTACACCAATATTTAATACAGTTTTTGAAGAGTTAGTCAATGCAATCGGACAAGAAAAAAACTCACAAAATATTCCAATATTTGTAAGAGATAAAAATTATCATCAGTTGTCAGCCTAAAGAAACTAAATCAACTGAGAAACCAGCAGCAGTGCTGACAGACTTCACTGACATGCCACCTGCCATCAGAGGCTGTGCTGCGTGGTGGTGACTAGCTGGAAATCAAGCTCACCTTTAGTAAAGCAACAGTAACAACAAAAGTACTAGGCACAGATTAGTAAGGAATGTGTTGTATCAATATGAATAAAACTGTAAAGTTGGGCGCGGTGGCTCACGTCTGTCATCCCAGCACTTTCGGAGGCCAAGGTGGGTGGATCATGAGGTCAGGAGTTGGAGAACAGCCTGACCAACATGGTGACACCCCATCTTTGCTAAAAATACAAAAATTAGATGGGCGTGGTGGCGGGTGCCTGTAATCCCAGCTACTTGGGAGGCTGAGGCAGGAGAATCGCTTGAACCCGGGAGGCGGAGGTTATGGCGAGCTGAGATGGCACCACTGCACTCTAGCCTGTGCAACAGAGTGAGACTCCATCTCAAAAAAAATTAAAATTAAATAAATAAATAAATAAAACTGCAGAGTCTTGTTGAGAGCTATAAAGGACGACTTGAATATGTAACAGGGAAACACATCCCTGGATGGGAAAACTCAATAAACATAAAGATATGATTTCTTTCCAGATTAGTTAATATGCTTACGTCTTTTTTTAGGAGGCGGGGACAGAGTCTTGTTCTGGCGCCCAGGCTGGAGTGCAGTGGTGCAATCCTGATCTCAGCTCACTGCAACCTCCACCTCCTGGGTTCAAGCGATTCTCCTGCCTTGGCCTCCAGAGTAACTGGACTACAGGCATCTGCCACTATGCTCAGCTAATTTTTGTATTTTTGGTAGAGATGGGGCTTCGCCATGTTCGTCAGGCTGGTCTCAAATTCCTGACGTCAGGTGATCCACCTGCCTTGATCTGCCAAAGTGCTGTGATTACAGGTGTGAGCCACCACACCCAGCCATGTAATTCTAATAATAATTTCATTCAGCGGTGACAGTAGGGAGCTAATAAAAAAAGTTTCAGCAGGAGTGCTTTTAAAACTTAAGAATGTTTGGTATGTTCACCCCCTACTTTGCCCCCTGCAAAAAGCCCCATGTAAAAATAGCTGAGAAGTAATCCAGAAAAAAGGATATAAACAGTAATATCAAGCTACGTAATTAGGCTGGGCATGGTGGCTCATACCTGTAATCCCAGCACTGTGGGAGGCTGAGGTGGGCGGATCATATGAGGTCAGGAATTTGAGACCACTCTGACCAGTGTGGCAAAACCTTGTCTCTACTAAGAATACAAAAACTAGCCGGGTACGGTGATGCATGCCTGTGGTCCCCACTATTCGGGAGGCTAAGGCAAGTGAATTGTTTGAATCTGGGAGGCGGAGGTGGCAGTGAGCTGAGATGGCACCACTGCACTCCAGCCTGGGTGACAGAGCAAGGCTCTTTCTCAAAAAAAAAAAAACAACTTTTAAAATAAGCTGTATAAACAAACGGCAAACAGGCTGGGCGCAGTGACTCATGCCTGTAATCTCGGCACTTTGGGAGGCCAAGGTAGGTAGATCACTTGAGGTCGGAGTTTGAGACCAGCCTTGCCAACATGGTGAAACCCCATTTCTACTAAAAACACAAAAGTAGCCAAGTGTGGTGGCAGGCACCTATAATTCCAGCTACTTGGGAGGTGGAGGCAGGAGAATCGCTTGGACCCAGAAGACAGAGGTTGCAGCGAGCTGAGATCTTGCTACTGCACTCCAGCCTGGGCGACAGAACAAGACTCTGTCTGAAAAACGAAACAAAATAAAAAAACAAATGGCAAATGTTAAAGTTAGCTGGTGGTCAGTATCTTCAAATACCTAATTATGGTACAGAACAATAAGAAATACAGAAAACTATATAGGCAGACACATTTATAATATTGCTGTATCTATATCAGAGCATCCTTCCTGCCATTTCTGACTGGCCACCGAAAGATGACTGAGGTCCTGCAAGTGGGCCTTCACATCATGCTCTTGAGGACCAGCAGAGTGTGGGTTATTCTGTTATTGAATCGGATGAATATCATGTTCCTTAGGCAGTAATGCTACAGCTGTGCTAAAAGAACATTTTGTCAACATTACTAGAGCAAGTACTCACCACAATAGACTCAACTACTGAGTATTATTGAGTAATAGTACTTAACTTTCAAAAATGTCAGAAACATTTTAAACAGCAACAGAAACTCTGAAATGGAATATTTCATCATAGCAGAATTAAATTACTTTACAAAAATGAAAATGACCCTTACACTAATATATGTTCTAAAGTGGCTCACTTGTTAGCCAACCAAGGAAAACTGTTCACTGATGTGAAGTTAAATTACATTATGTTGATTACAGCATCTAAAACTCTGTGTCAAGAGATGATAAACTTGCTTAAGACTATTATTAGCCTTTTGGCAAGAACAGTTGCTTGAGGAGTTGAAGACAGTAAAAGAAACACAATAGCCCCAGGACTCCACTGGTTTCCATCTGACTCAGTCCAGTGGTTTCCATTGGATTCACTCCAGTGGTTTCCATCAGACCCCAGTGGTTTCCCTTGGATTCACTCCAGTGGTTTCCATCAGACTCCAATGGTTTCCATTAGACTCCAGTGGTTTCCATCGGACTCACTCCAGTGGTTTCCATTGGATTCACTCCAGTGGTTTCCATCAGACTCTGATGGTTTCCATAGGACTCTAGGGGTTTCCTTGGCTCTTGATGAGCTGCCAGATGTTACTGCTGCTGCTGTGTTGAAGGAGTCAATGTTGAGCTTGAAGTGACCAAAGAATCAGCCTCTATCACTTGTCTCTGTGGAACAACTAGAGCACACAGTATTTTCAAATAAGTTGTGAAAATTCTGTATGAACTGAAGTGGAATCAACTAAGATGAACTACAATTGATCATGTGAAGAATATATGTGGATCAGAAAAGGCTTACTTAGACAAACTCCCAAAGCTTATGAAAACTAAAGATAATGTGAAAATATAAGCCTATGGTTATTGTGCTATTCATTAGCAGCTACTTTGTGAAAAATATTTCAATCTATTATGAGTTACTGAAACAGTGGTGTCAACACGAACTTCATGCACTCTCATGATTTAGCCATCATTAGTTCCATGAATTTTTGTCAGAAATCGATGATGAACAGTTTCACTTTCCTGACCACACAGAAGTTCAACAGCTTACAATGGCATAGTTTTACTGTCATGTTTTAGCAAACTCAGGACGAACACTAAAATTTTTTGAATGAGAAAAACTTCCCTCAACCACTATTAAACATTGAAAAGGGCTGGGCACCATGGCTCAGGCCTAAAATCCCAATGCCTTAGGAGGCTGAGTTAGGGGGATCATTTGAGGTGAGGAGTTCAAGCGAGACCCTACTCAAAAAAACAAAAAAGCTAGGCACAGTGGCATATGTGTCTAGTCCTAGCTGCTCTGGAGGAGGCTCGCTGGAGCCCAGGAGTTCAAAGCTGCAGTGAGCTATGATTGTACCACTGCATTCCAACATGGGCAAGGGTGAGATCCTATCTCTAATAATAATAATAATAATAATACTAAATGCAGAGTTAATGACTTTGGAAATTAATTTTTGTTGCAGACTTGACAACATTTTTAAATGAATTCAACCTAACATTACAAAGCAAATAGTGCTTATATGCGAAGCTTACACTGCAGTAAAGTTATTTTGATGACAACTAATGTCTGAATCATAAGTAATGTCAAGCTGATTTATCTACTTCCCATGCTGTATAAAATTAACAACATGAAGTGAGATTTCCATTCCCACACAAATTTGCAGCCGATATATTTTCTGAGCTCAAAATACAGATCCAGCAGAATTCGATAAATGCCTTCCAAATCATATGCTCATGGATTAATATCAGTATTTCGCAGTACCTATCTGTGTAAAAAGACATTTTTGCAGATGAAGCATGTAAAATGTCACCACAAAGAACAACAGACGAACATCGCACTTGGTTCTCAAGGTCAGGAATGCCAACGCCTTTTGGTTCCTCTGAGCAGCAGCACCGGCCCCTGCTGTTCCCTGAGCACACCAAATGCTCTTCCTTCTGGGGACATGCACTTGGTGCTGCCTCTGCTGGGATAGCTTCCCCTCATATATCACACAACTTTTGCTCACAAGATTTAAGTTCTTGCTCAAAATGCACTGTATCTCTACCAATAACTTGAAGAAGGAGAAAAAAAGGGAACTGTAACAAGAAAACTCAATCAATTGAACCTAATCCCAAATTGACACAAATAAAAGTAGTAGAGAAAGTCATATTCCATATGTTCAAAAGGCTAGAGAAAAGACTGAACATGTTAAGTATAGACATAAAATATACAAAAAAGAACCCAATCAAAGTTCTAGCAATAAGCATTACGACATCTGAAATGAAAAATACCCTGGGGCTGGGCATGGAGGCTCACGCCTTTAATCCTAAAGCTTTGAGAAGCTGAAGGTGGGAGGATCACTTGAGGCCAGGAGCCTGAGACCAGCCTGGGCAACCTAGTAAGATCTCTTAAAAAAAAATTTGGCCGGGTGTGGTGGCTCATGCCTGTAATCCCAGCTCTTGTTGGGAGGCCGAGGCAGGCAGATCACCTACAGTTAGAAGTTCAAGACCAGCTTGACCAATATGATGAAACCCCGTCTCTACTAAAAAATACAAAAATTAGAGCCGGGCATGGTGGCATGTGCCTGTAACCCCAGCTACTTGGGAGGCTGAGGCAGGAGAAGTGCTTGAACCTGGGAGGCGGAGGCTGCAGTGAGCTGAGACGGCTGCAGTGAGCTGTACTCGAGCCTGGCAACAAGAAACAAGAGCGAAACTCTGTCTCAAAAAAAAAAAAAAAAATATATATATATATATATACACACACACACACACACACACACACACATATATATATATAATAAATTAGCCGGGTGTGGTGGTGTGTGCCTGTAGCCCCAGCTACTTGGGAAGCTGAGGTGAGAGGACTGTTTTGTTTGGGCCCCTGAGGTTGAGGCTGCAGTGAGCTGAGAGTGCACCACCGCATTCCAGACAAGGCAACAGCAAGGCCTTGTCTCAAAACAAAACAAAACCCACCACTAGAAACAAAAAAAGGTTAGTGAATTTGAAAGCACAATAGAAATGATCCAAAATGAAACCTATAAAAAAATGAAGCGGAAAAATAAAGAAAATAAAGAAAGTGGGGCCAGGCACGGTGGTTCACGCCTGTAATCCCAGCACTTTGGGAGGCCAAAGCAAGTGGATCATTTGAGATCAGGAATTTGAGACCAGACGGGGAAACAGGGTGAAATCCCATCTCTATCAAAAATTAGCCAGGTGTGGTGGTGCGTGCCTGTAATCCCAGCCACTCAGGAGGCTGAGGCAGGAGAATCGTTGGAACCCAGGAGGTGGAGGTTGCACTGAGCTGATATTGTGCCACTGCCCTCCAGCCTGGATGACAGAGCAAGACTCCATCTTAAAAAAAAAGAAAAGAAAAGAAGGAAAGTGGAAATCCCATGGAGTCAGAGAACTGTAGGATGACTTCAAGTGACCTGATATAACTAGAGTCCTAGGTGGGGGTATGGGCATGCGCGCGCGCGCACACACACACACACACACAATCTAAAGAAAGGCCAGGCACAGTGGCTCACACTTGTTGCACCATGGGAGGCTGAGGTAGGAGATCACTTGAACCCAGGAGTTTGAGACCAGCCTGGGAAACAGAGAGAGATCCCATCTCTACCAAAAAAAAAAAAAAAAAAAAAAAAAAAAAATTGGCTGGGCATGGAGGTACGCATACTCACGGTCCCATCTATTTGGAAAGCAGAGGTGGGAGGATTCCTTGAGCCCAGGAGGTTGAACCTATCATCATCTGTGATTGTGCCATTGCACTTCAGCCTGGGCTACAGAGCAAGAACCTGACTAAAAAATAATTTTTTTTGGAAGAAAAAATGAAAATTTCTCAAACAAGTTGAAGACTATAAACTGATAGGCCCAAGAAGCTACGTGAACCCCAAAGCCTATCTTAAGCAAATTGCTTAAAATAAGCAAAATGGATAAAATAAAGGAGCTAGAGCCAGGTGTAGTGGCTCACTTCTGTAAACCCAGGACTTTGGTGGCCAAGGTGGGCGGATCGCTTGAGTCCCAGAGTTCAAGACCACCCTGGGCAACATGGTAAAACTCCATCTCTACCAAAAATACAAAAATGAGCTGGGTGTGGCGGTGCACACCTGTGGTCGCAGGCGCTGAAGTGGGAGGATGGTTTGCGCCTGGGAGGTCAAGGGTGCAGTGAGGAGAGATCATGCCTTTCCACTCCAGTCTGGGTGACAGAGACAGACAAAAAATAAAATAAAATGAAATTGACTGAGGATGTGGTGGCTCATGCCTATAATCCTAGCACTTTGAGAAGCCAAGTTGGGTAGATCACGTGAGGTCAGGAGTTTGAGGCCAGCCTGGCCAACATGGTGGTGCACGCCTGTAATCCCAGTTACTCGGGAGACTGAGGCATGAGAATTGCTGCAAACCAGGAGGCAAAGGTTGCAGTGAGCCAAGATCGTGCCACTGCACTCCAGTCTGGGTGACAGAGTGAGACTCCATCTCAAAAAAAAAAAAAAAAGAGAGAGAGAGAAAGAAAGGAGCTAGAGTTAAAAGACACATTATAGAAAGAAATAGAAAGATAAGAATGACAGCTGATTTCTTGTTAGAAATAGTGCAAGCCAGAGACAATGGCGTGGCAAAGGAATAAATCTTAACCTAGACCCAGCAAAAGCAGCTTTCAAAAATGAAGATGAGGCCAGGCACGACGGTTCACGCCTGTAATCCCAGCACTTTGGGAGGCCAAGATGGGCAGATCACCCGAGGTCAGAAGTTTGAGATCAGCCTGGTCAACATGGCGAAATCCCATCTTTACCCAAAAAAAATACAAAAATTAGCCGAGTGTGGTGGTTTATGCCTGTAACTGCAGTTACTTGGGAGGCTGAGGCAGGAGAATCACATGAGCCTGGCAGGTGGAGGTTGCAGGGAGCTGAGATCGCACCAGTGCACTCCAGCCTGGGCCACAGAGTCAGACTCCGTCTCAAAAAAAGAAGATGGAAGACTTTTTCAAAAATACAAAAGCTAAAAGAAGTCATTACTAGCAAACTTGCACTTCAATCAATGTTACATGAAGTCTTTCAAGCAGAAAGAAATGCCACCAGATGGACACAAATCTGGATCCACAGAAGCAATCGAAAGCAATGGAAACAGGAACTGTGTGGGCTGATGTAGAAATGTTTTCTTAGTATTAAAATCTCTTTAAATGATAACTATTTAAGTAAAGTAAAAATAATAACAATGTATTGAGATGCTGATCACATGTAGAAAAATAACACATTTGATAACAGCAGAACAAAATTCGAGAGAAATGGAACCTAATGTTGTTAGGTTCTTACAGCATTTATGAAGTGGTACAATATCATTTGAAGGTCGACTAAGTTAATATAAGATAATACATAACCCTAAAACAATGGCTAAAAAATAGTCAAGGTCTTAATTAAGAATCCAATAAAAGGAGATAAAGTTGAATTTTAAAATGCTCGATTAATGCAGAAGGAAAAAGGGAATGAAAACAAACGAGACAAAAAATGAAACAGCAAGATGACAGATTTAAGCCTAACCATATAAATAATCACACAGTGTTAATAGTCTAGATCCCCCAAAAAACAGGCAGAGATGGTCAGACTGAATAAAAAAGGGTTACCTAATAATATGATGCCTATAAGAAAAACATTAATAAAGACAATAGGCAGAAAGTAAAAGGTTGACAAAAGGATGTCATGCTAACATGAATCAAAAGAAACCTGGAGTGCCAACATTAATGTAAGTAGATTTCGGAGCAAAGAAGTTTTCTAGGAAGAAAGATTCATCAAGCGTTCATCCTAAATGTTTATGTACCTAACTACAGAGCTTCAAAATACTCCTGCGTATTTTCTGGGAGAAATAAAAATGTATGTCCAAAGACTTGTACCTGAATGTTCATAGCAGGTAATATGTGTAATAGCCCAAATCTGCAAACAACCCAAATGCCCATCAAAAGGTAGTACATCCACACAATGGAATACTACTCAGCAGTGAAAAAGAAACTCCTGATACATGTAACAACATGTCAAAACAATCACATGGAGTGAAAGATGACAGACAAAAAAAAAGAGTGCATACTGCTTGAGTGCTTTTAGGAAAATTCTACAAACACGAATTAATCTATAGTGACAGAGGTAGATGAATGGTTCCGCAGGAATGTGGGGGGTCGTGCAGAGACAGGTGGAGGGGAACAGGGGGACAAGGAGACTTCTGGCATCAGTGGAAAGGGCACCACCTTAATTGTGGGGACGGTCATGGGGGTATACATGCATCAAGACTTATCAAAATGTATGCTTTAAGCATGTGCGATTTATGGCCTCTCAGTTTTCCTTCCATTAAGCTGATACACTCGGAGAGACAGAAACATCAGAGCAAGGGCAGGAAGACATCCATCCAAGTGCTAACAAAAACATACAGAGTAGTGGGTGTCGGGAAAACGAAGACAGAGAGAGCAACTTAAAAGCTTATAGCTGAAGCCGGCTACAGTGGCTCATGCCTGTAATCCCAGCGATTTGGGAGGCTGAGGCGGGCAGATCACTTGAAGTCACGAGTTCGAGACCAGCCTGGCCAACATGGCAAAACCCCGTCTCTACTAAAAATACAAAGTTAGCTG
>CAUYQU010021333.1:0-15054 GCA_963574635.1 Cheracebus regulus
TCTCCACAGAGCTGGACCTTCCCGGGTTCGCTGTGCTTGCTGTGAAACTCTCAGTCCTCAGCGCTTCCAATTGCTGTTTTCCTTGTGGGGTTGGGACCAGCCGAGCCCATCCGTCCCGTATACTCCGCACCGGGAAGCGCCGCGCTGGGGCACCGGCAAAACAGCCGCGCCGGCCAAAAGAGTCACGCTGGCGACCCATGTGGCTCCTCTGCCGGGAATCTCCTGGTCTGTGGGCAAGAAAAATTCGTCGGAAAGTGCGGCATCCACTCCTTCTCTGCGCTTTCACTGGGAGCTACATTCCTGAGCTGTTGCTAATCGGCCATCTTGGATCTCTCCCTCCTAATTTTTGTATTTTTAGTAGAGACGGGGTTTCACCACATTGGCCAGGATGGTCTTGATTTCTTGACCTCGTGATCCGCCTGCCTTGGCCTCCTACAGTGCTGGGATTACAGGCATGAGCCACCACGCCCAGCAATAACTAAATTTTTTTTAAAGAAAAAATAGGGATAGAATTCGGAAGTAATGAGTTTGATACAAAAGCTTCTGTAAAAGGGAAGACTCCAAACATATGTTGCCCTGGGGACAAGAACTGAATGTATGAGACCACAAATGGATGTTTTGTGAGCACTTAATCACGAATCAAACACTTTTCTTGCCTTTCTCATGCTCTGCTTTTGTGAGGGTCGGTAATGTCCACTGTTGCTAAGAAACATTACTATTTAGGAACTTCTCCAGGGAAGGATAATTACATTTGCTCTCTACTATAAATATCTACATGGATGTCTGAAGAATATTTGACTAATTGAGTTGAGGAACTGGAATCCAATACCTAAGTAAACAGCCTCTTTCTAATTGATTGACACATGGAATTTAACTTGCACCTGTGGTGAGAAATATGGGAAAATTTCCTTTCTAAATAATTCTTTGGCTGGGCGTGGTGGCTCACACCTGTAATCCCAACACTTTGGGAGGCCAAGGCGGGCAGATCACCTGAGGTCAGGAGTTCGAGACCAGCCTGACCAACATGGTGAAACCCCATCTCTATTAAAAATACAAAATTAGCCAGGCATGGTGGTGCATGCCTGTAATCCCAGCTACTCAAGAAACTGAGGCAGGAGAATCACTTGAACTCAGGAGGTGGAGGTTGTGGTGAGCTGAGATCTCACCATTGCACTCCAGCCTGGGCAACAAGAGCAAAACTTCATCTCAAAAAAAAAAATTCTTTTAGAAAATAAGCTGGGAGCAGGTGGCTCACGCCTGTAATCCCAACATGTTGGGAGGCTGAAGTGAGGATCGCTTGAGCCTAGGTGTTCTAGAACAGCCTGGGCAATATATTGAGACCTTGTCTTTATAGAAAAATAATTAAAAAATAGCTGGATGTAGTGGTGTGTGCCTGTGGTCCTAGCTTCCTTTGAGGCTGAGGTGGGAGGATTTCTTGAGCCTAGGAGGTCAAGGCTACAGCGAGCCGTGATTGTGCCACTGTACTACAAACTGGGTGACAGAGTGAGACCCTGTCTCAAAAAAATAAAAAGTTGAATGTTTGTTTGTTTATTTTGCTGCAAAGCTGTTGTTTCACTGATTAAAAAAAAAAAAAAAAACTAAAACAAAAAACAGCACCAGCAAATGGAGTATAAAACAAAATTAAAATAGTATTGTTTTTCTTTCTTTTTTTCCGAGATGGAGTCTTGCTCTGTCACCCAGGCTGGAATGCAGTGGTGCAATCTCGGGTCACTGCAACCTCTGCCTCCCCGGTTCAAGCAATTCTCGTGCCTCAGCCTCCTGAGTAGCTGGGATTACAGGCACCCACCACCATGCCCAGCTAATTTTTGTATTTTAGTAGAGATGGGGTTTCACCATGTTGGCAAGGATGGTCTTAAACTCCTGACCTCTCTGCCTGCCTCGGCCTACTAAAGTGCTGGGATTACAGACGTGAGCTACCACACCCAGCTTTTTTTTTTTTTTTTTTTTTTTTAGAGTCTTGCTATTGCCCAGGCTGGAGTGCAGTGGCGTGGTCTCAGCTCACTGTAACCTCTGCTTCCTGGGTTCAAGGGATTTCCAGCTAATTTTTTGTAGTTTTAGTACAGATGGGGTTTCACCATATTGGCCAGGCTGTTCTCCAACTTCTGACTTCATGTGATCCCCCTACCTCGGCCTCCCAAAGTGTAATCCTAAAGGATTATAGGCCTGAGCCACTTCCCCCAGCCAAGATAGTATTCTTTTTCACCTGACACTGTACAACTGACAAAAACTTGTCTTCACTCCCAGTTATTGGCAACAGAAGGATCATTAAATATACATATATTTTTCTGAGGCAGAGTCTGGCTCTGTTTCCCAGGCTGGAGTGCAGTGCTGCCATCTCAGTTCACTGCAGCCTCTACCTCCCGGGTTCAAGTGATTCTCCTGACTCAGCCTCCCAAGTACTTGGGGTTACAGGCGCCCACCACCACACTTGGCTGATTTTTGTATTTTTAGTAAAGACAGGGTTTCACCATGTTGTCCAGGCTGGTTTCAAACTCCTGATCTCAAGTGATCCACCCGCCTCAGCCTCCCAAAGTGTTGGGCTTACAGGCGTGAGCCACTGCCCCCAGCCAAATTATAAAATTTTTATAACTAGTTTTTACCATGGAAAATGTCATGAGCTTTGAATATTATAGCCAGAGCCTAAAGCCTAGCCTAAAAATCAAAGAGTATTGTGAAAAAGATGCATATTGTGTTTATCTGTAATAATTAGAAAGTTGCTGAGTGCAGTGGCTCACACCTTTAATCCCAGCACTTTGGGAGGCTTAGGTGGGCTGATTGTCTGAGGTCAGCAGTTCAAAACCAGCCTGGCCAACATAGTGAAACCCCATCTCTACTAAAAATATAAAAATTAGCTGGCCGTGGTAGAAGGCACCTGTAATCCCAGATACTCAGGAGGCTGAGTCCGGAGAATTGCTTGAACACAATTGAACAGGATGTGGAGGTTGCAGTGGGCCGAGATCATGCCATTGCATTCCAGCCTGGGCGACAAGAGCTAGACTCTGTCTCAAAAAAAAAAAAAAAAAAATTAGAAAGTTAAGGGGTATTTTCTTTCAATAGCAGTATTGCCAACAGTTTCTTTTCCCGTTGTTATTGCTAAAAGTTGCAATTTTAAGTACTCTTTCACTAATTTAAAATAACTATGGCTGGGCGCAGTGGCTCACGCCTATAATCCCAGCACTCTGGGAGTCTGAGGCAGGTGGATCACGAGGTCAAGAGTTTGAGACCAGCCATGACCAACATGGTGAAACCCCATCTCTACTAAAAATACAAAAATTAGCCAGGCATGGTGGCGTGCACCTGTAATCCCAGCTATATGAGAGGCTGAAACCGGAGAACTGCTGGAACCCAGGAAGGGAGGGTTCCATCTCAAAAAAATAAGTAAATAAATAAATTAAATATGCTAGATTAAATTGTTTCATACTAGTTTATTTAGAGGTTTCATTTTCACTTCTCAATATATTTTACTTAGTGTTTGTTTGTTTGTTTTGGGATAGAGTCTGGTTCTGTTGCCCAGACTGGAGTGCAGTGGTGCGATCTCGGTTCATTGCAACCTCCCTTCTTGGGTTCCAGCAGGTCTTCTGTTTCAGCCTCCCAAGTAGCTGGGACTACAGGCACATGCCACCACGCCTGGCTAATTTTTGTATTTTTAGGAGAGATGGGGTTTCACCATATTGGTCAGGGTGGTCTCGAACTCCTGACCTAAGGTGATCCACCTGCCTCAGCCTCCCAACGTGCTGGGATTACAGGCGTGAGCCACCTCACTCAGCCCTTACTTAGTTTTTATATGCTTCTTCACTCATTAGTTAGAGTGGTTCTGAAGGGTTGCTTAGTGTCACATTGATCAGCCAACCATCTTCATAAGATTTGTTGACAAGTCCAGTATTTTCTGCAAGAGCTTCATTAATTTTGGTTACTTCTCCTGTCAGAGAATAGAGTTCTTTAGCAGCTTTCAAGCTTTTCAAAGCACCAAATTCATCTTTCTTTTTTTTTTTTTTAGACAGAGTCTTGCTCTGTTGCCCAGACTGGAGTGCAATGTTGTGATCTCGGCTTACTACAACCTCTGTCTCCTGGGTTCAAGTGATTCTCCTGCCTCAACCTCTTGAATAGCTGGGAATACAGGCATGTGCCGCCATGCCCAGATAATTTTTATAGTTTTAGTAGAGAAGGAGTTTCACCATATTAGTCAGGCGGGTCTTGAACGCCTGACCTCATGATCTGCCCACCTTGGCCTCCTAAAGTGCTGGGATTATAGGCATGAAGCATTAGCCACCACACCCAGTCTTTTTTTCTTTTTCTTTTTTCTGAGATGGAGTTTCACTCTTGTTGCCCAGGCTGGAGTGCAATGGCAAGATCTTGGCTCACTGCAACCTCCACTTCCAAGGAGGAAGTGATTCTCCTGCCTCAGCCTCCTGAGTAGCTGGGATTACAGGCATGCGCCACCATGCCTGGCTAATTTGTATTTTTAGTAGAGAGGGGGTTTTTCCATGTTGGTCAGGCTGGTCTCGAACTCCTGACCTTAGGTGATCCACCCACTTTGGCCTCCCAAAGTGCTAGGATTAGAGGTGTGAGCCACCACACCTGGCCACCAAATTCATCTTGTTTGTTGAGTTTTGTCCCAACTTTAGGCAGAGTACAGTAAACATTTTCCAAAGCTTACTGTGCAAATTGTGGATTCCTACTATTTTAATACCATTTTCTATTGTTATCCATTAGTGTTTGTGAATTTACACACTGAGGGAGTAAGGCATATTATGCAGTTTCCAGAAGGTGGTCAGCATTGCCAGTGGGGTGGGGCAGCCCTGGACCCACTTTTTAAAAATTGTGGTAAAATACACAATGTACCATTTCTTAATGCTTTTTTCTTCCTTTTTTTTTTTTTTTTTTTTTTTTTTTTTTTTTTGAGATAGGGTCTCCCTCTGTCGTCAAAGCTGGAGTGCAGTGGCACAAATACAGCTGACTATAGCCTTGACCTCCTGGGATCAAGCAATTCTCCCATCTCAGCCTCCTGAGTGGCTAGGACCACAAGCATGTACCAACCCACCCAGCTAATTTTTATTTTTTATTTTTTAGAGACTGGATCTCACTGTGTTGCCCAGGCTGGTCTAGAAATCCTGGGCTCAAGCAATCCTCCTACCTTGGCAGCTTCCCAAAGTGCTGGGATTACAGGTGTGAGCCACTGTACCCAACCTGTTTATTATTTTTTCCCCCTTCTAGACTGTAAAATTCATGTAGGTAGACAGTTTTGTTCAAAATTGTTTCCCATGTAGCACGGTGTCTGGGAATAAACTTTCAGATAAAACTGTAAATCTCTTGATTAGCAGTAAACCAGAAAAAAAAAAAACTGTAAATCTCGGCCGAGCATGGTGGCTTATGCCTGTAATCACAGCACTTTGGAGGCTGAGGCAGGTGAATCACCTGAGGTCAGGAGTTTGAGACCAGCCTGGCCAACATGGCAAAACCCTGTCTCTACTAAAAATACAAAAAATTAACTGGGCATGGTGGTGCATGCCTGTAATCCCAGCTACTTCGGAGGCTGAGGCTGGAGAATCACTTGAACCCAGGAGGCAAAGGTTGCAATAAGCTGAGATCGTGCCACTACACTCCAGCTAGGCAATAGAATGAGACCGTGTCTCAAAAAAGGAAAAAATATTTAAGTCCACCAATCTTGCCATGGCCCACACACCCCTCTGTGCAGCTCTGACCTGCCTCCCCACAGCTGTGACCTGCTGTTGGGCCCCTTGTTCACCATGTTTCAGCCATGTTGATCTCATAATTCCTCTTTTTGGAACATGCTCTTTCTTCTGTTGGTAATATTCTTTCCTCCACAGTTGTATGAAAATTCAGCTAAATATTAGTTTCTTAGGGAAGTCTTAACCCTGAAAGTGACTGTGTCTACATGTTACATGGTTTCAAGCACAGTATACTCATTAACTACCTGTTTTCCCTGATAAGATTGCAATTTCAAGAGGGCTTTATCTGCTTTTCTTTTTTTTTTTTTTGAGATGGAGTCTTGCTCTGTCACCAGGCTGACGTGCAGTGGCACAATCTCAGCTCACCACAACCTCCGCCTCCTGGGTTCAAGCAATTCTCCTGCCTCAGCCTCCTGAGTGGCTGGGACTACAGGTGTATACCACCACATCCAGCTAATTTTTGTATTTTTAGTAGAGACAGGGGTTTCATCATGTTGGCCAGGATGGTCTCGATCTCTTGACATCATGATCTGCCCTCCTCGGCCTCCCAAAGTACTGGGATTACAAGCGTGAGCCACTGAGCCCAGGCTTTTTTTGAGACAAAGTCTCGCTGTGTCACCCAGGCTGGAGTGCACTGGCATTAGCTCAACTCGCTGCAACCTCCACCTCCCAGGTTCAAGCAATTCTTGCGCCTCAGCCTCTCAGATAGCTGGGACTACAGGCAGCCACCACCATATGCCTGGCTCATTTTCGTATTTTTGGTAGAGATGGGTTTTTACCAGTTGGCCAGGCTGGTCTCGAGCCCCTGACCTCAGGTGATCTGCCCACTTCAGCCTCCCAAAGGCATGAGCCACCATGCCCAGCTAGCTTTGTCTTGATAACTGTTATATCTGTAGGGCCTGGCATATAGTATATGTTTATTAAACATTCATTGAATAAATATCAAAGCATCTTCATATGACCTATAGCCTAGCAAGAGTATGGCAATAAATTACAACACAATGTGTCATTAAAGTGTGTGTGTGTGTGTGTGTGTGTGTGTGTGTGTGTGTGTGTGTATGTGAAGAATCTTAGTGTGCAAAAGAGGGAAATCAATACCAGTCCTGATGTAGTTAGCACTCAGGTCCCCAAGTCTATTTGGGTCCAAGAGTAAGTATGGGATAAATAAGTGGAGGGCAACAAATGATGTAGGGCACATACACAGTGCTACCAGCAGAGAGAAGCAACACCCGAGCTGGGTGGGAAATGGTGTTTTCTGAGGAGGTGACTGCTGAAAGTAGAAGGAAAATTAGGAATTAGCTGGACCAAGGTCGTGATTGGGGGAGGGGTAGGATGACAGGGACAGAAGCAGGGTACTTGAAGCTAAGACTTTGCACAAAGGCCAATGGTGAGAGAGAAAAGAGAGTCCAGAGACATGGAGGGGAGGATACATGGGTAAAGGGAAGAGCCCAGATCTTGTTAGTCAGTTTAAAGATTTAGATTTTGTTCAGTGGCCATTGGGGTGCCATTGAAAGTTTCAGTGGGCCAGCGCAGTGCCTCATGCCCGTAACTGCATGCAGCACTTTGGGAGGCGGAGGCAGGCGGATCACCTGAGGTCAGAAGTTCAAGATCAGCCTGTCCAACATGGTGAAACCCCAACCCTACTAAAGATAAAAAAAAATTGGCAAGTGCGGTGGCTCACACCTGTAATCCCAGCACTTTGGGAGGCCGAGGCGGGCAGATCACCTGAGGTCAGGAGTTTGAGGCCAGCCTGGCCAACATGGTGAAACCCCATCTCTACTAAAAATAAAAAAAATGAGCTGGGTGTGGTGGCGTGCACCTACAGTCCCGGCTACTCAGGAGACTGAGGTAGGAAAATCGTTTGAACCTGGGAGGCGGAGGTTGTAGTGAGCTGAGATCGCGCCACTGCACTCCAGCCTGGGTGACAGAGTGAGACTCCATCTCAAAAAAAAAAAAATTAGCCGGATGTGGTGGTGCACACCTGTAATCCCAGCTACTCGGGAGCTGAGGCAGGGGAATCACTCAAATCTGGGAGGTGGAGGTTGCAGTGAGCTGAGATTGCGCCACTGCACTCCAGTCTGGGCAACAGAGCGAGACTCCATCTCAAAAAAAAAAAGGTTCAATGAAGGTTTCAGAGGGGGCGTGATGACACCTACATTCTACAAAGTTCACTCTGATGACAGGGCCAAGAAGGCAGGCCACAGTGGTTTGTGCTATTGTCTGGGCAACTGATTCTCAGGTCTCCCAGCAGGTGCTGAGGTTAGGTCTGCCCAGCCAAGATCTGGTCAAGGAGGGAGGGAAGGGGAGTCTGAAGGAACCACTCTGGTCTGCATCCAGCTCCTCCCTTTTCACTACTGTGGTACTGTGGTTCTGTGGTTTGGGCAGATGGGACATACCATACATAGTCTTCAAGAGGTGAATTGTCATTGTTTTGTATTTAGTACAAGAGACTGTACAGGCCCAGAATGACCTGGTGTTTGAGGCAGTGCAGGACAAAGGCAACATGGAGCAGGCCATCCTTGAGATGACGAAAAGATTTGAAGCAGTAAGTGTAAACCCCAGCCTTTTCCCTTAAGTGTGTTTTGGGCATTGTAACTAGACCCAGAGAAGTTTGATAACTGTTATATCTGTAGGGCCTTGCAAAGTTATGCAAACTTTCAGCCAAGACAAGAGGCCAGCACAGGCCACTTGGTAACGGGCCAACATATAGGCTAGCTTCCTTCCCCAAGGTTTCTTGGCATGATGTGGGCCCTAGGGGTTCAACTCCAGAGTGTAGTTGTGCTTATGCTGGGAGGTTCCCTGAAAGGAGCAAGCTTTGGTTCTGCTGGCACATCCATTGGTCTGTTTTCACGTTTTATTGTGCTTTCTGACTTACATTGTCCATTATTCTTTGTCATTGCCTCTCGCCCCAGAGACAAGCAGAGTTCATAGAAATGAAGTCCAACCTCAAGCACCTTGAAGTTTTAGTTGCTCAGCAGAGTAAGGAACTCCAGCAGCTGTGTGAACAACTAGGCCAGCTGAATGTGCCTAGTGTCCTAGCAGAGCTGAAGAGATTGATCTCAGTGCCTCTAGTACCTGGGCATGTGAAAGACAGTGCTTCTCAGACGTCACCACCTTTGGCCCAGAGCCTCAATCTCACCAGGCAGGAAAAACACACCTCTGAGGAACCAGTTTTATGGCAGGCCCAGGCCCTCCCTGCTGCATGGAATCCTAGTATGGGCTCCCTACAGCCTGGAGAATTTGGTGTCTGGCATGAAGGAGCAAAGAATGATGCTCTCCAAGAAGAGGCTGCACTGCCAGCATTTGGATCCCATGAAAGAAATAGGCACGTAAAGGACAAGGCAGTGCAGACTAACGGCAAGAACTGGGCTATTACTAAAACAGGTGCCAAGAACCATGGTTGCAGCATCCCAGGCCATAACATTCCTAGTGACAGGGACCTGGTTTCCCAAGGAGCCTCACAGCTCACATCCCTGGAGATAAACAGCATTTCAACCAGCACTAAGAATGCCTGCCAAAAATATCAAGCCCAAAGTATGTTTTTGTGTGACCCATGCCCATGTGAACAGTTGGCGACTAAACAGAAAGATGGGACTGTAGAAATGAGGGGGAAAGGCAAGAAGCGGCAGCCCAGGAAGGCCCACAGGGCCCACAGAGGCAAGCTCCTAGCCAGGAAGCAAAAACAAATCCCAAACCGGACCTGTACATTCAATTCCAAATATCAGAGTCCTCAGCCTGCAGTTTCTGACCCACAAAGCCCCCTCCTCAGGCAGCAGGAACCCCTTGCTCAGCCCCTGCATTTGCAGTGTCCCAGGAGCCCTAGAAAACCAGTCTGCCCTATTCTGGGAGGAACAGTCATGCCCAATAAGACAACAAGGGCAGTTCAGGGAAGAGACTTACAGCTCAGCAGGTGCTCTTCCCAAGACAACAGGCTACTTTCCAGCAGTCCCCAATGGGACCACCAGATGAGCTGGTTCAGTGACCTCAATCTTGGATGTTCAGAGATCCCTCTATGCAAGGAGACAGGGAATAATTTGCTCTATGACCTGAGTTTTGATAGCAGTGATGATGGCTTCTGACTAGCCCACAGTTGGTTTATTGGTCTCAGCTAGAATGATAAATTGCAGAACATTTGGTCTGGCCAACAGCAGAAAGTCCCTGAAGCCTGCCAAGGACCTTCACGGTCAAAGGCCCTGCTGAGGAGGGGTCACTGGGGGGCAGGGGCAAGGGAAGGTCCAGCACTCTGGGTACCAGGTGCTGCCCATGACAAGGACATAGGGTTAAGTACATCCTTATTTATTGGAATGAAATGTAAAAATGGTGGTGATGAGAGCTGAGGCAGCAGCCTGGTGGCGGGGCATCTGGAGGAGGGTGCTTATACTTGGCGAAAGGCAGGCAGGCTTCCTTATGGAATACTGTGTAGCAGAAGGGCTCTCCAAAAACTGTAGCTGTAGCAGCATGACTCCAAACAACATTTTTGGGTCTTTAAAATATTCCCTACACATAACTAATACGTTTTCAGGCCTTGGGTTTTTTTTTCTTTATTTTTAGCCACTTAGGCTGCCAGAATGTTTGCATTTTTTGATCAGCAGACATATTACAGGACACCCTAAATCTTCCTGTGAAGAGTGATAAGGCTGCCAGTGAAAGAGGTGACATGCACTAACAAATGTCCAGAGCATCACTGCTCACAAGCCATTTTTCTTCCTGGCTTTTTCTCTTGTTCTATTAATAGTGCAGACCTTGTATTATTCCTGAAGAGCAGTGGGCTTATATGGGACTTTGACTTTCCATTTATATTTTGCTGAAGTTGTTTGTTGTTGTTAGTTTTTGTTTTTTTTTTTTGAGACAGAGTCTCACTGTTGTCAGCTCCCCCAGGCTGGAGTGCAATGGCGTGATCTTGGCTCACTGCAACTTCAGTCTCCTGGGTTCCAGCAATACTCCTGCCTCAGTCTCCTGAGTAGCTGAGATTATATGCGCCTGCTACCACACTTGGCTAATTTTTGTATTTTTAGTAGAGACGGGGTTTCATCATATTGGCCAGGCTGGTCTCCAACTCCTGCCCTCAGGTCATCCACCCACCTTGGCCTCCCAAAGTGCTGGGATTACAGGCGTGAGACACCATGCCCAGCCTATTTAAAAAAGTTATTTTTTCAATTTTTCTAACACATATGTATTTTTTTGTAATCAGAAATAAAGATAAAACATTTTAAAACATTTTATATATATACATATATATATATATATATATATATATATTTTTTTTTTTTTTTTCCCCTGAGATGGAGTCTTGCTTTGTCACCCAGGCTGGAGTGCAGTGGTGCTATCTCAGCTCACTGCAACGTCTGCCTTCCCAATTCAAGCAATTCTTCTGCCTCAGCCTCCCAAGTAGCTGGGATTACAGGTGCCTGCCAACACACCCAGCTAATTTTTGTATTTTTAGTAGAGACGGAGTTTCACCACGTTGGCCAGGCTGGTCTCGAACTCCTGACCTTGTGATCCATCCACCTCTGCCTCCCCAAGTGCTGGGATTATAGGCATGAGCCACCGCTCCCGACCTATTTTTTCTTTCAAGTTTATCAAACTTATGTCTCAGTTTAATATTTTAAGTTTACCTAAGAAATCAAATAGAAGCCATGCACAATGGTTCACACTTGTAACCCCAGCACTTGGGGAGGCTGACTCAGGAGGACTGCTTGAGGCCAGAAGCTCAGACCAATCCTGGGCAACATGGTGAGACACCATCTCTACCCAAAAAAAAAAAATCAGCTAGACGTGGCAGTGTGTACCTGTGGTCTCAGCTACTTGGGAGGCTGAAATGGGAGGATCACTTTAGCCCAGGAATTTGAGGTTACAGTGAGCTATGACTGTGCCACTGCACTCCGGCCTGAGTAATAAACCAAGACCCTGTCTCTTAAAAACAAAAATCAGATACATAACATCTTTTTAGGTCCTAAAGCCTCTCACAAGAGTTTGAATAAACACCACCCATTTAAACTGGTTTTTCCTTTTCCTATATTATATGAAGGTGAAGATCCTCATGGGATGGATAGTTTCCAGAATTTGCCCATTTCCAAGCCAGTACCGTAAATGACTTTGGGGCCACTGAGTGGACCACTGTAGAAAGCTATGATTCTTGTTTTTTATTTTTTACATTATTTTCAGGGATGTGTGTCCCATCAGTCTCATTATGGAGGAGTGGAATTTTCCTGGGACACCTCTGGTAGGGCTGCCAGACACCTAAACTGTGCTCACTCTCATTTCCAGACCAAGGGCCTCCTGTGGCCTGTAGGGAGCCGTAGGCAAGCACAGCAAACCTCTGAGGCCAAGGAAGTTCAGGTATGAGCTGTACATGAGGCTGCCCTGGTCCCTCCTCTCCGTTCGGTCCTCACTGGGTGTCTCCCCTGCCCTCTGCCAGATCCACTGCTTTCCTTGCTGGATTTCATTGCTTGTGCAAGGAAGATATGGAAGGAGTCCAGCCACACAATGGGTTATTTCTAGCCTTTCATAGACTGACTAAATGCTGGAGGGGTCTGTATCTAGAAATCTTTTATTACTCTAAGTTGAACAGTTTGATGATTAGTCATTTGAATTCAGACTTGAGACTCCATTAGTATTTATGACTTTGGCCTTCTTATTGAGAACTGTGTCCAACTTTGAAATGCCAAAGCAGGACCCTTTGTTCTTTGATCCTGCTGTGAGATAAGAAATTCTGTATTTCTTCAGAAGTATTTCATTTTGTGTAATGAAGTCAAGGGTCAGAGTGACTAAGTGTTCCATGAGTTAAGTGTCTTTGTAGAATGAACGGGTAAACTTATGTCCTAATAAGACTGGGTTAATTAAAATTACACTGCCTGTCTCTGGTGATCATCAGAAAAGGATGTTGTTTCTTAATTTGTTCCTAAAGCTTAAAAAAAATTAACTACTGTGTTCCTGCCAGATTTGGTGAGAGTGACACAACCCAAGCATATCCCTGGGGCAATCAACATTTTTGGCTCTTCAGATGTTCCTGGAGCTATATGTCGCTACCCAGGGGCAGATGTGGTGGGACATCTACGGACCTGGGGCCCAAAAAGCTACCCAGGGCCTTCTCCCTCTGACACAACTCCAGCTACAGCCCAACGATGGAAATTAAGCTAACTGCTGTACCAAATTGTCTCCACATTCACATGTATCAATGTATTTATTTATTATTATTATTATTTGAGATGGTGTTTCACTCTTGTGGCCCAGGCTGGAGTGCAATGGTGCAATCTCAGCTCACTGCAACCTCCACCTCCTGGGTTCAAGTGATTCTCCTGCTGCAGTCTCTGAGTAGCTGGGATTACAGGCACCCACCACCACACTGGTTAATTTTTGTATTTTTAGTAGAGATGGGGTTTCGCCATGTTGGCCAGGATGGTCTCAATCTCTCGACCTCGTGATCCACCCGCCTCGGCCTCCCAAAGTGCTGGGATTACAGGCATGAGCCATTGTGCTTGGCCTTTTTTTTTCTTTGACACAGAGTCTCACTCTGTCACCCAGGCTAGGGTACAGTGGCACGATCTCAGCTCACTGCAACCTCTGCCTCCTGGGTTCAAGTGATTTTCCTGCTTCAGCTTCCTGAGTAGCTGGGATTACAGGTGTGCACCACCATACCTGGCTAATTTTTGTATTTTTAGTAGAGAGGGGGTTTCACCATGTTGACCAGGCTGGTGTTGAACTCCTGACCTCAGGTGATCTGCCCACCTTGGCCTCCCAAAGTGCTGGGATTACAGGTGTAAGCTATTGTGCCTGGTCACACCCGCCTAATTTTTATATTTTTTGTAGGGATGGGATTTCACCGTGTTGCCCAGGCTGGTCTTCAACCCCTTGGCTCAAGCCATCCGCCCACCTCAGCCTTTCAAAGTGCTGGGATTACAGGCATGAGCTGAGTTTATGCCAGGCCTGAAGCCAAAACTCTTCATCAAATCAGGCATTTTCCAGACAGCCTAGAACACAGAGTCCTTCCCCACTACTGCTGGGATCCATTTTCCAATAGATTTCCTGAGTAAACCTTTGTTCACTCTAAATATTTAGTTGGAACCTAAAATATTAATGTTCTCCCACACTTTCCCAGGAGAATGCAAATAGCCTTAGCCACAGTTTGTCTCAGGATGACAGAGCCTTTTCTTTTTTTTAAAGTTCTTTTATTAAAAAAAATTAAATATAGGCCAAGCATAGTGGCTCACGCCTGTAATCCCAGCATTTTGGGAGGCTGAGGCAGATGGATTAAGTTCAGGAGTTCCAGACCAGCCTGGTCAACATGGTAAAACCTCATCTTTACAAAAAAAATACAGAAATTAGCCAAGTGTGGTGGCAGGCACCTATAATCCCAGCTACCTGGGAGGCTGAGAGAGAAAAACCATTTCAACATGGGAGGTGGAGATTGCAGTGAGGTGACATCATGCCACTGCACGCACTTCAGCCTGGGCAACAGAGACCCTGACACACACACACACGCAAAATTTAAAAATAGAGATGGTGTCTCCCTGTTTCCCAGACTGATCTCAAACTGCTGCGCTCAAGCGATCCTCTCACTGTGGCCTCCCAAAGTGCAGGGATTACAGGTTTGAACCACTGTGCCTGGCCCAGAGCCTTTTCAATAATCATCTATAATCAGGTGTATTGGCTTCCCAAGGCCTGCCATGGTTTGCATGACTCATTGGTCTTTGCTACCACATTAAAACATCTTGTGGCTCAATCAGAAGTACCACTCTAAGGCTGGGTGTGGTGGCTCATGCCTATAATACCAGCACTTTGGGAGGCTGAGCGAGGCTCGCTCTCAAAAAAAAAAAAAGTACCACTCTGGGCCAGGCACAGTGGCTCATGCCTGTAATCCCAACACTTTGGGAGGCCAAGGTGGGCAGATCACTTGAGGTCAGGAGTTCGAAACCACCCTGGCCAACATGGTGAAACCCATCTCTACTAAAAATACAAAAATTAGCCTGGCCAACCTGGTGAAACCCCATCTCTACTAAAAATACAAAAATTAGCTGGGTATAGTAGTGGGCACCTGTAATCCCAGCTACTTGGGAGGCTGAGGCAAAAGAATCACTTAAACCCAGGAGATGGAGGTTGCAGTGAGCCGAGATCTCACCACTGCACCTCAGCCTGGGCGAGAGAGACTCCATCTCAAAAAAAAAAAAAAGAAGAAACAAAGAGGGACATTACATGGTGGTGAAAAGATCAATGCAACAAGAAGAGCTAACGATCCTAAATATATACGCACCCATTACAGGAGCACCCAGATACACAGGGCAAGTTCTTAATGACTTACAAAGAGACTTAGACTCCCACACAATAATAGTGGGAGACTTTAACA
>CAUYQU010021334.1:0-33598 GCA_963574635.1 Cheracebus regulus
TCCTCTGAGTGGACGTCCGGCTTGTTGGTGATGAAGTTTTTTCTGTTTCTTAGGTTTCCTTCGGGGGGCGCTCCTTCCCCACAGAGCTGGGCCTTCCCGGGTTCAGCTGTGCTTTCTCCGTCCTCGGCGCTTCCAATTGCTCTTCTCCTTGTGGGGATGGGACCAGCCGAGCCCGACTAAAAGGGCAACCAGTCCCGTACACTCCGCACCGAGAAGCGCCGCGCCGGCCAAAAGAGTCACGCTGGCGACCCGGGTGGCTCCTTCGCCGGGAATCTCCCAGTCTGTGGGCATCAAAAATTCGTCTGCAGTTGCGGCATCCACTCGCTCTCTGTGCTTTCACTGGGAGCTACAATCCCGAGCTGCTGCTACGCGGCCATCTTGGATCTCTCTCCCGATATCTTTTTTTAAACAACCAATGAGAAGAAAAATCCATCATCTGTCTCTAAACACCCATGCAAAACTTTAATATCAGCTACTTTTCAGAAAATACTTTTATGATGGCATTTATATAGTCTTCACCTCCAGATTCCTGAGTAAATTATTTAACACTTAATTTGTCACTTATAAGAAAAGTACTCTAAGTATTAATAATAATTCTATTCTAATTCAGAAACTTTAGCAAACCAGGTCCATATTGGCTATATTTCATCCTCTCCTAACCATATTCCATATGTTGTTTCTATTAGTTGATTCATTTTTGATTCATATATTGGTTTCGTATTGCTGTTTAATAAATTACTGCCAAACTTGGCACATTAACACAACATTTATTATGTCACAGTCTCTGTAGGTCAGTAATCTGGGTGTAACTTAGCTGGGTGCTGTAAGTCAAGGTTTCTCACAAATCTTCAAGTAAGGTGCTGGAGAGGGCTGAAGTCATCTCACTTGGAAACTGATAGGCCTATGGTAGCTGAAGAGATCGATTTCTTGTCACAAAAGCTCTATTCACCACATGGCAGCTTGCCTCTTTCAGAATTAGGGCTTCTAGAATGTTATCACTTGAATTGTGTACCTCCAAAATATATAATAAAGTCCTAACCCCCAGTACCTCAAAATATGATCTCATTCGGGAATAGCACTGTTGCAGATATAATTACTTAAGATGAGATTATAGTGGAGTGAGATGAACCCTTAATTCAACATGACTCTCCTCCTATAAGAGGAGAGCAATTTGGACACTAACACAGAGGGAAGAATGCCATGTGATGGTGAAGGCAGAGACTGGAGTTAGGCAGGTGCAAACCAAGAAGTGCTAAGGACAGTTGGTGACACCAGAAGCAAGAGAAAGGCATCAATCAAATTTTCTTTTAGAGGCTGCAAGAAGGCATGATTTATGCCCACACTTTTATTTCCAACTTCTAGCCTCCAAAAGTGTGAGAGAACAGGTTTTTCTGTTTTAGACCACTCAGTTTAAGGTAATTTTTTATGGCAGCCATGGGAACTGAGAGAGAGAGAGAGAGAGGAAGAAAGAGGTGGGGAGAGACAGAAAGAGAGAGAGAAAGTCTTTTAATCTAATTGCAGAAATGATACCTGTCATTTTTGCCCACAGTCAAGGAGGAATTACACAACAGTATAATTACCAGGAGACTGGGACCATTCCAGACTACCTTAGAGGGCATATATCTGTATCTTTCATTAAATTGTTGAGGTTAGGTATCAAGTTTATTCAACTATACATTCAGCATTTCCTAAAACCAAGGATGGTGCATGTACTATATACTCAATGATGTTTTGATGTTTGCTAACTAATCACAATTGACTTTGCAAATTTGAATATTTAACTACTTTTACAACCAATATATTCTTCCCTTTATCAGTAAGGACACACTAAATTATGCTGCAACTCTGGTTCCTTAGAGCTAAGAGTCATGCTAAATTTAGATATTTTTTTCACACTCTAGGTGTCATGAAAATATGTCATCGATACAAAGTGTTAAAACTTTTTCACAGATCTTAATACCACTTCAGATATTCTCAGGCAATGAAAAGGAGGTGTTTTCTTAGTTGAGATGTTTATCTCATGAACAAGTAAGTAATAGAAGCATTTTAGTGGTTAAATCTGGCAATGACTAATAACCCTCAAATTCCAAAATTTTTTCCCCATGCTTTACATCTATTGATAGTTAACTAGGCCAGGGTCTGGCATGGTTGGTCAGGCCTATAATCTCAGCCCTTTGGGAGGTTAAGGTGGGCAGATAACTTGAGGCCAGGAGTTCGAAACAAGCCTGGCCAACATAGTGAAAACTTGTCTCTATTAAAAATACAAAAATGAGCCCGGTGTGGGGTGCATGCCTGTAATCCCAGCTACTCAGGAGGCTGAAGCAGGAGAATCACTTGAACCCAGGAGGTGGAGGTTGCAGTGAGCCAAGATAGTGCCACTGCACTCCAGCCTGAGTGACAGAGGGAGACTTAGTCTCAAAAATAAAAAAATAAGAACAGTGGCTCACACTTGTAATCCCAGCACATTAAGAGGCCAAGGCAGGAAGATTGCTTGAGCCCAGGAGTTCAAAACCAGTCTGGGCAACATAGTGAGACCCCATTTCTATAAAGAAATCAAAAAAACTAGCCAGATGCTGTGGCATGTACTTATAGTACTTAATCTGGAGTGAGAGAATTGCTCAAGCCTGGGAGGTTGAGGCTTCAGTGAGCTGAGATCACATCACTGCATTCAAGCCTGGGTGACAGAGTGAGACCCTTCCTATTTTTTTTAAGAAAGTTAACTGAAGGCTCTGCTTTGTGTCTACCTCACTGCAGGATGCAGGGCACACAGAAGATACCACTGGAAATGCTGTCTGCTATGGTAGGGGGAGGAGAATGTGCAAATCGCATTTTAGTTCTTAAAACTTCCAAAAGTAACACATACAGACATTTAATTGACTGCAACTAGTAATGGGATCATACCTAAATTTAAGAAGGTAGAGAAGTGTAATTCTATCACGCTCTTGTAAAGAGGAAAACCAAAATGTATTCTTGAACAACACTAATTCTACTAACACTCTCACAAAGCATTCCAGAATCCAGAGGAACATGCTACATTACTATTTCAGAATGTATGCTCAGTGAATAGCATTTTTAACCATATAAATAATACAATCTATGTGATATTTAAGAAACAAATAAAGTGAAGTGGATTTCTTGTCACATTGTTTGTCTTTGGGTCTAAAGGTCTGATTGTTTTTAAGATTCTTAACATCTTGTCAACTACTTTCCAGAAATTTTGTGTCAGTTTAATCTCATGCCAATTATGAATAACAGTGCCAATTATTTTTTCCATTATTTTACTGTGATTAAAAACACAACATGAGGTTATCTTGTTAATATATATATTTTTTATTTTTTATTACATTTTAGGTTTTGGGGTACATGTGAAGGACATGCAAGATTGTTGCATAGGTACACATGTGGCAGTGTGATTTGCTGCCTTCCTCCCCTCCACCTATATCTAGCATTTCTCCCCATGCTATCTCTTCCCAACTCCCCACCCACTGCTGTCCCTCCCAATATATTTTTAAGTACAATACATTATTGTTGACTGTAGGTACAATGCATAGTGGATCTCTAGAGCTTACTTGACTGCAGCTTTATGCACATTAACTGGCAACTCATTTCCCTTCTCTACATTCTCTGGCAACCACCCTTACATGCTTTAATTCTATGAATTTGACTATTTTAGACACCTCATGTAGGTGAAATAATGCAGCATTTGTCTTTCCCTGTCTGGCTAATTTCATTTAGCACAATATCCTACAGGTTCATCCATGTTGTTCCATATTTCAGAACTTCCTATTTGAAATAGTTGTCACAATTTATATCTATTCATATTATGTATCTCTTAACTTTTAAATAATTATTTTAATGGTATTATCTTTTAACTTTTTGGGTTTTTTTTTGTTTGTTTTTTTTTTTGAGACAGGATCTTGCTATGTTGCCCAGACTATTCCCTAACTCCTGGACTCAAGTGATCCTCCTGCCTCAGCCTCCCAAGTAGCTGGGACTACAGGTATGTGCAGCTATGCCTGGCTGTTTTTCTTTTACCTTTATAGCAGAACTAAAAAGGATTTGCCAATCATCATTACAGTAATGCAGTATTCTGTATTTGTCTATATATCTACCTTTACCAATGAGTTTCTTGCTTTCCTATGATATTGTGTTATTCTTGTTTCAACTTGAATAACCCACTTTAGCATTTCTTATAAGGCAGGTATAGTAGTGATAATCTTTATGTCATCTGTAAACAGTTTTGTTGGGTACAGTGTTCTTCATTGGCAGTTTTTTTCCAGCACTTTTGATTTATTATTCCACTTTTTTTGCCCTCAATATTTGTGCTGAAAAATGTACTAATAGTCTTATGAAGTTTCCCTTACATTGACAAATCACTTTTTTCTTGCTTCTTTCAAAATTCTCTTTTGTCTTTGATTTTTGACAATTTTATTATAATGTATCTTGGTATGAATTTTGCAAAACAGTCTTTTTTGGTTTGGTGTTTATTTGTTTTCAGGCTTCTTGGATCTGGATGTCCACTTCCTTTCCCAGATTTGAGAAGTTTTCAATCATTATTTCTGTGAATAAGTTTTCTGATCTTTTCTTTCTCTCTTCTTCTAGGCCTCTGCTAATGTTTATATTATTCTGTCTTACATGATCCATAATTTCCTTAAGCTTTCTTCACTCATTTGCACTCATTTTCTTTTTGTACCTCTGACTGAATTATTTCCAGTGACCATTCTTAAAGTTCACTGGTCATTTCTTTTCCTGGATCTAGTCTGCTCTTGAGCTCCTCTACTAAATTTTTCAATTCGGTTATTGTGTTCTTCAGCTCCATGATTTCTGTTTGGTAGTTTTAAAAATATTTTCCAAATCTTTCCTGAAATTCTTACTTTACTAATGCATTGTTTTCTTGACCTTGGTGAGTGTCTTTGACTTTTAGTTTGAATTTTCTGTCAGGTGAATCATATAACTCTGTTTCATTAGGGTTGGTCTCTAAAAATATATCTGCTTTTCTTTTTTGAAACATCTTTCCCTACATTTTTTTCTTGATTCTCTGTATTGATGTTTCTTTTTTGAAACATCTTTCCCTGCATTTTTTTTTCTTGATTCTCTGTATTAGAAAAAGTAGGCACCTCTTCTAGTCTTCACAGACTGACTTTGTATAGTAGAAGACCCCACAAATTAGTCCAGCCACGTGTTTTGGGGTCTTTACCAACTCTTCCCTCCCCAAGAAGGACACTGTGGTTTTTGCCAGCTCACTCTTTGCTGAGCTAGGGTTGAGGAAGAGCTATGGTATCTACCAAGCCAAGCTACCACCTTCATTTTCTCCCAGGTTGCTAATATATGCAGGACTCAGTAGAGTTCTAGGACTGATGAGTCAGATGTTAATATTTGGGCATCCCTGGAGAAGCTGAGGTACTGGATATATTGATTAATTTTCCATTCCCAAAGGGAAGCTGATGGAAACTTTTCATCTGCTTGCTGTGTGCTGAGCAGAGGAAAGTATCCATGGCATCTATCAGCCTAAGCCACCACCTTTGTTCTTCTGAAGGTGGCTAGACTGTGCTGGAAACTTCAGAATTCCAAGTATGGCAAGACAGAAGCCAGTCCTCTGGGGAACACCCTCAGAAAAGTTGGAGTACTGGATGCAGAAATCAATACCTTCTCTCCCCTGGGTGAGGCTGAGGGCTAGAGAGTTTCTTCCTAATTATGTGGCACTGAGAAGAGTTTTTGGTCAGAAGCTATTCTGAATTTCCCTCCTAGCTTTGGCGAGTGTAGTTTTGCATTCTCTTGTGATGTAGTAACCTTTCCATTTGTTTCTGATTTCTCAAAAAGGAAAATTTTCCATGAATTGTTGCTTAATTACTGTGTTTGTCGGAAGAAGGAGGGTCCAGGGCTTCTTACTCCACCATGTGGCTGTTGTACTCCTCCATCACAGTGCTATACTTACCTATCTGTATCATTCCCAAATATTTTTATTTATCCAATATAGATGAAAATAGCATTTACTTATTTTTACATTTTATCCTATACAATTATGTAGTCATTTTTTGTTGTTGTTTCAGATCAAATGTATATGTACTTTTGGTTTAAGTGTACTAAGCCAGTTCAAAGCAAAAGAGTAATCACAGTTTTTGAGTTAGACCTACACGCATGTGCTTGAATTTGTTGTGGGCTTCTAAAACGATACTCCAAAGACTGGCACTCTGGCATGCTGAGTACTTTGAAATGGAAAACATTGGAAGGGCCTCAGAAGCAAAGTTTCTCTTTGACCTTCTTCTATCCACCTGTCTCTGACTCCCCTTTATCCCCTAGGCATGCCATAGAAACTAGAATTCCTCTTTCTAAAGGCTAGTTATCGAAACTAGAAATATTTCTCTAACTTTACTCTATTTTTCCATGTGATCTGGCCACAAAGAAATTCTCTGACCTACTTCTCTGATAGTAGATCATAAGAGCCTCATTCTAGAATGGGTCTTGCCCTCTACTCAGGAGGAAGGACTGCTGCACACACAGGCCAAGATTGGAACAAACAGGTCCTGCTGGGTACCCCCTCCCTAGTCTGTACCTTTCAATTACACTCTTTGGTCCAGTCACAGTCCTACATGGCTTTCCATTCTCCATACAATATAAGCATTAAAATGGACAGTTTTCCTCGAGTCTTCGGGTTTTTATTTCTGAAATTTCCCATGTCATACAAAACTTTAAGTAAATTTGTTATGCTTTTCTCTTGTTAACTTGTCTTTTGTTATAGACAGTGTATATGTATAAGAGTGTAGCTATAACCCATATGATAGATGACAAAATGTATCATATCTTTCTGCACCTACAAATTGTACCTGTCACTTAGTAGTTGCATCACATTGGCTCCTCCAACTGTCAGTTTCCGTGGACTCTAGAATCAGATGGCATGGATTCAGTTATGAGCTTTTGCACTTACATATTCTGTTACCTTGGACAAGATATTTAAACTCTTTCAAGTTTTTCTTATTCAGAATACTCTGGAGATAGTAGTGCTTTGGGGAACCTGACTGAGACAATATATGTATCAGGCTTAACAGAGCTTCTGATTGCACCACCGCAATCCATCCTGGGCAACAGAACAAGACCTTATCTCTCCTGGCACCCCACTTCTCCCAAAAAGAAAGAAAGAGCTTGGGATCATGGTAGGGTAATCCCTGGAAGACTCAATATGTGTTGACTACACTGTCTATCTTGGACAGTGACTATAAATTGAAAATAAATTATTATATGTACAAAGTTATATGTGGCACACTTCAGTCATTCAAAAAGTGTTAAGTAACTTGTATAGTAGTGTGAAAAGTCATTATTCCAAATGTCAGATTTTTGACCTAGAAGGGTTTTTATTTTCAGTTTTGCACAGGAAGCACTAAAGTTCATCACAGAGCATAAGGTCTGGTCTGAACTGTGGACAGCTTGATTTCTGTCTGTGTGATGTAGAAGAAGGTAGTATAATAGATATGTTATTCTGGCCACTAAAACTCCTGCCTTCTCCTGTAACCTGCTACCTGGAGACAGCATCTACTGAACACTTCCATGAACCTCTAATTTCTTCCACTTGCTTTAGAAGTGAATTTGCCTTTATCCACCTCCTAGCTACACCAGAGGCAGAGGCAGGAGGGTAGTACCCAGAACAGCTAACCATCTCTCCTCTCCTCACTCACCCTCCTAAAAGATCTTTCCAACCCAAGGAAGTTCCTTCTCATGGTTCAGTCACCTTCAACACCACTTAATTGCTCATTAGGAAGGAAATTTCTTTGTATTTTACATTAGACTGAATAGAATTTTTTTTTTTGGAGATAGAGTTGTCTTGCTCTGTCACCTAGGCTGGAGTGCAGTGGCACAATCTTGGCTCACTGCAACCTCTGCCTCCCAGGTTGAAGCAATTCCCATGCGTCAGTCTCCCAAGCAGCTGGGATTACAGGTGCCCGCTTCCACGCCTGGCTAATTTTTGTATTTTAGTAGAGACAGGGTTTCACCATGTTGGCCAGGTTGGTCTTGAACTCCTGACCTCAGGTGATCTGCCAGCCTTGGCCTCCCACAGTGCTGGGATTACAGGAGTGAGGCACCGTGCTTGGCCTGAGTAGAGATTCTTAAATCTGTCCCAGGTCAGTGGTCTCAGACCCTTTTCAGGCCTGACTGTTGCATAGTCACAAGCTCCAGGGCATTAGGGAGGGTAATGGGACCCAAAAACAAACAACCTGCTCCTGGGGCCCGGTTACCCCTTTGTGCTGTACTGTACCCTCTTCCTCACCCTATGCAAACATCTGCTGAGCCTCTTACTCCCTCCTGTGCTGAGAGCTGACTCTCCTAAGGACTGTAGGAATTTTCCATTTTACCACTCTAGCAGTGAGTATTTCTGTCTGTATGCCAGGACTGGAAGTTTCTGAAGGTCCTTCAACTGTCCAATGGGTTCTTCTTGCCCACTGCCCAGATAAAGCTGATTTATCAAGACAGGAAAATTGCAGTAAAGAAAGAGTTTTACACATGTAAACCTGGCTAAACGGGAGACCATAGTTTTATCACTACTCAAATCAGCCTCCTCCTAAATTTTGAGGCTAGAGTTTTTCAAAGGTAGTTTTGAGAGGAGGGGGTGGTTAGAGAATGGGTGTCGCTCACTGGTGGGAGATGAAATCCTGGGGTGTGGAAAATGGTCCTCGTGAGCACTAAGTTAGCTTCTGGGCGGGGCCCCAGGCCCACTTGGCAGGTATTGGTGGAACCATCAGTCATCAGAAATACAAAAACCTGAAAAGGCATTTCAAAAGGCCAATCTTAGGTTCTACAACAGTGATGTTATCTACAGGAGTAACTGGGGAAGTTGCAAATCTTGTGATCTCTGGAATAATGGATGGTAATCATTTATGTCTACACTTGGACAGAATTCAGCTTCTCCTAGCCTGGTGGCCTCTCATTAACTTTACAAACATAGTGTAGTTTTGGGTAAGGGCTACTATCTTTAAACCATAAACTAAATTCTTCCCAAAATTAGCTTGGGTTCATACCCAGAAATGACCAAGGGCAGTTGGAGGTTAAAGGAAAGATGGAGTTGATTAGGTCAGATGTCTCTCAGTGTCATAATTTTCTTAAAACCATCATTACAAAATTATAACTGAGACAGTGGAAGAGATATGACCTAACCAATTCTATCTTGCTTCTAACCTCCAAGCTGGCCTTATTCATTCCTGGGCGTAGGCTGCACTAACTCTAGGAGAAACTTAGTTTATAGTTTAAAACAAAGATGATAACAGCCCTTTCCCAAAACAAACCCCCTTCATTCCTGGGGACTAGACTGCCTTTGGAGAACTAACAAGTCAACCACAAGATTAGAAATTATGGCTTGCTTAAGAGCCATGCAGCTGGAAGCTACAAAAATCTGATCCTCCCTAAATTGCTCCTGGGAGACCAATACAAAAATCTGATACTCCCTAAGTTGCTCCTGGGAGACAATCACTACTGTAAAACCTAAGACCAGTGCTTGAGATATTTTGCAGACCCTGCACTTGAAGGATCAGCTGAAACCACCCAAATAAATAAAACGATTCGTCTGATCTTGTGTCCCCCACCCAGGAATTGAGTCAGTGCAAGAAGACAGCTTCGACTTCCTGTGATTTTATCTCTGACTCAAATGATCAGCACTCCTGACTTACCGGGAAGCTGCATCACTGTCTTGGGTAAATACCTGAGATTTGCTGTCTTATGGCCACTAAAAACTAGGGCACAGCAGAGTGAGGTTAAAAGAAGTTTAACAGGCAAAAGAAAGACTAGAGCTCTCTCTGCTACAGAGAGAGGGGATCCTGAAGAAATGGGTCGCCACTTCAGCAGTGAAATGTGGAAGGTTTTATAGATGAGCTTGAGGAGGTAGCATCTGATTTATATAGAGCAGGAAAGATTGGTGGGACCAGCTGTGTCATTTACATAGTGGGAGAAAAACTGGTTAGGACTAGGTGTGCCATTTGCATAGTGTGTGAAGAAGCTGGTTACCTCCTCCCTGATCTTTTATTATGCAGATGGGTTCTCTACCTGGCCTGTGCCATATTGCCAGTTCCTTTACTGTACTTTGGTGTGTTATTAAGAACACTGATCTGACAATCATTTGGGATTTGCTGAGACATTTGTGAATCCTCCTTATAAACCTGCAGATCTCAAGCATCCAGCTTGCGTGTCATCAGAGAGGTTTATTCCTTTGAGAGCATCAAATCCTCAATTAATGATTCTTGCTTTCATCCCTCTAGTATTTGCTATGGGAGCTCCTTTTATTCTTTAGTTTGAAATTCACTAATTTTTCTTCTTCATTGACAGAGTTTCTCCCCTCACAAAATTGTTCTTTTTCTGGGGGGGGGGGGAACAGAGTCTTGCTCTGTCACCAGGTTGGAGTGCAGTGGCGGCAATCCTGGCTCACTGCAACCTCCGCCTCCTGGGTTCAAGCGATTCTTCAGCCTCAGCCTCCTGAGTAGCTGGGACCAGAGGTGTGTGCCACCACGCCCATCTAATTTTTTTGTATTTTTAGTAGAGACGGGGTTTCACCGTGTTGGCCAGGATGGTCTCGATCTCTTGACCTCGTGATCCACCCTCCTCGGCCTCCTAAAGTGCTGGGATTACAGGTGTCAGCCACTGCGCCCGGCCCACAAAACTGTTCTTTAAGTCATAAATGTAGCCAGTCATAAATACCCAAACATTAACCTTCGGGCTGGAACTTTGTCTCTTGCAGTTTAAGGTAATGGCTATTGTAGCCCATCTGAATTTTCTTCACTCTCATACTTGTAATTTTGGAGTTTCTTCAGATTGTGGTATATTTTATTGTGCTCTATGTAAGATGAAGAATTAACTATTAAAATTGCATTTTCAACATACAAAAAAAGAAAGAAAGAAAAGAAGATGGAACCTTCATTTGAGCTAGCCCTTTTCTATTGGCATAGCTGTCGGCATTCATCAGTGCAAGCCTCCAGCTTGCTTAGCTATGTCTGCAGTTCAATTTCTCAGGCTGCTCCTTGTTAGAAAAAAAGTGATTTTGGAGGACTGCTTTTTGTTAAAATGGAAAATTCTGCCTATGACTCTGTTGTCCTTACTATCTGCCTAAATAATTTATTCCTATCACCTGTATCACTGGCTTCCTCCCACCCACCAAGTTGTTCTTAAAAACTGTTTCCTGAATGCTCTGAGAGACTGATTTGAGTTTTGACTAGAACTCTGTATTCTCACACAGCTGGCTCTGCATGAATTACTTTTTCTCTATCGCAATTTACCTGTCTTGATAGCTTGGCTCTGTCTAGGCATTAGGCAAGGTGAATCTGTTGGGTAGTTATGTTCTCACTGTTACAATTTTTGCAAAGGTAATTTCAGTCATGCCACCATCAGTGTAGGCCTCACCTGGGAGATTGTTAGAAACACAGAATCCTGGACCCAGTGAATATGAATCTGCAGTTTATAAAGATCTCCAGGTAATTTATAGGTGCATTAAAGTTTTAGAACTACTGCTGTAAGTGACATGAATTCTTGATAAATTATTTTCTGGTTTTCATTCTGATGTTCCCTGGGCTGCCCAAATACATGTGTGGATAAGGGTTCAGGAAAGGGATGAACACTGGTGTTTCTCTTCACGCCTTTGAATTTGATGTTTGTTTGCACATTTCAATGTATTTATATATTTTTCAAAATGGAGCATAACTATCTGAGTTAATTTACCAACAGTTCCCAGAAGAGGGCGCTGCAATATCCTTTTTTTTTTTTTTTTTTTTTTTTTTTTGGTCGGTTCACCTATGTACTGAAGTCAGAAAGTAATTGGTAAAATGTTTAAATCCACATTATTTCCTTGGATGTACCAATACTTGTATTTGCTAGGTAGATATTCTTCACTTTGTAGGTGAGTAAAGAGGAAGACTGAACTGTTTCCCAACTCCCAAATTTGGGCTTCTTTCACAATCTGTGGTACTACTGCGGGCTGTTACAATACCAGAAATACCAGGACATATGGAGAAGAACTGAAGCAAAATGCTGTCTACTAAACAATTTTGCCTAAGGCTGGGCTTAATTCTTAAAAAGGTAGTTCTGTTCTTAGTTGAGTGGTCTGGCTAAATTCAAGTAGATAAAACCAATATTTATTGTGTTGCTTTGCTAAGAGCCTTTTAGCTGCTTTCAACACAATGTCATCCACATTGCTTAGACTTTGAAAACTTAAATAAAATACTCTGTTATGTGTTTGCAAGAATTTTGAGGGTGAGTTAATGTCAAGATAACTCTGAACAAGGTATTATACATGTGTAGGACGAACAAGACTGCCTTGATGTTCTCCTCGACTAAACTTGAGACCGATTTCTTCCTGACTACAGAGCCTTTACTTAGATTATTTACTTTAGAAATCTTCCCACTATAAATTCTTTCTTCTTATTTCATATTTAAATCTTTCTCTAGCCTTTTATCAGTTTTACTGCCCAGAAATATCTTTCTCAAAAAACTGGGAGCCATTTCTTTGGAAAAATAATAATCAAGAAAAATAGTTCCCTTATCTCCCCATCTCTGTGGGTGGGTAGGACTCTTCTCTATGTGCCAGTTAGCAAATACAAATGGCCTCATCATGTTGACCCACCTACCCCACTAACATTCTCCAGGACTTTTTCACTAGCATATGTCAGGCTTTACAAACTGTCCTGCCTTTTGCTCAACAGAGTTGAATACAGTCTCTCTTCCCTATTGAAATAGGCTTGATCCTATTGCAACAATTTTGAATAAAGTTGTCCTCGACTATCTAACTTTGTTCAATGCAAATCTTCTTTGAGAATAACCTACAGAGATGCAAATACAATAAGGTTGTTGTATTAGCTACATACATACTGCAGGCATTCTTTATGTCTCATTATTAGAAAATAATAAGTGTAATTGAGAAATATGGATATTTTTCCTCTACACTTGAAACTACTGAAAAGTAATCCTATAAACAAAGTAACCCCTGTTCAGTGTCTTTCCCTTATATCTTCCTAAAATACATTATTTTACCATTCTTCCCACTTCAAGGGCCACAGTTTCTCATTTGCTGACTTTTCTTGTGTTTTCCTCTAAATGCGAAAATAAGATTTTATTCTTGGCTCTATGAAGCCTGACCATGAAGTAACAAACTTACTTTTGATTTTACAGGCTCATAGGTGGGACTTGCCTAGTCTCAGATGAGACTTTGGACTGTGGACTTTTCAGTTAATGCTGAAATGCATTAAGACTTTGGGGGCCTGTTGGGAAGGCATGATTGGTTTTGAAATGTGAAGACATGAGATTTGGGCAGGGCCAGGGATGGAATTATATGGCTTAGCTCTGTGTCCCCAGTCAAATCTCATCTTGAATTGTAGCTCCCACAATTCCAATGTGTCATGGGAAGGACCCAATGGGAGGTAATTGAATCATAGGGGCAGGTCTTTCCTGTGCTGTTCTCATCATAGTGAATAAGTCTCATGAGATCTGATGGTTTTATAAAGCAGAGTTTCCCTGTACAAGTTCTGTTTTGTTTACTGCCATGTAAGATGTGCCTTTTGCTTTCTGCCATGATTGTGAGGCCTCTCCAAGCCATGTGAAATGTGAGCCTATTAAATATCTTTTTCTTTATAAATTACCCAGTCTCGAGTACATCTTTATCATAAGCATTTGGACTAATATAGTATGGTACTAGAATAAGACATATAGACCAATGGAACAGAATAGAGAACCCAAAAATTAATCCATGTATCTACAATCAACTGATTTTTGACAAACGTATCATTCATTGACAAAAACATTCATTGTGGACAGGACAGTCTCTTCAATAAATGTTTCTGGGAACACTGGATATCCATATGCAGAAGGTACTAGGTCTGAAATGTGATCAAGGCTGTTTCATGATCATGTAAGAAAATTCTAATCTTACTACATCCAGTGGTGCAGGATATATATGTGTATTTTTTTTATTTGTATGTGGCAACAAATTATAAGTTATATTGAAGGATGATTATAGGTTTCTATGTCACAGCTAAAAACGATCATAACACTGACAAAAAGTCATCTGCTTTTTAAAAATAATTATTATACGTTATTTTAGAATAGTTTTAGGGTTATGGAAAAATCGAGGGCAAGTGCAGAATTCTCATTTATCACTTCTTTCTCCTACACAATTTCCCTTATTATTAATGTCTCCTATTAGTGTTGTATGATTTGTCTGGATGAACAAATATTGATACATTATGAGTAAGTCCATCATTTAGGGTTCCCGCTTTCTGTTGTATCTTCTGTGGGTTTGACAAATGTATGAGATGTATCTGAAGCAGCCTCGTTGCCTGGAGTAAAAACCAAGATTCTTGTCTCAAGGGCAAGGAAGTTGAGGTCTTGGACACACACACACATACACACACACTGTGAGTTTCGAGCAGGAGTTTAATAGGCAAAAGGGAAAAACAGGTCTCTATTACAAAGAGGGGTCCGAGCCTACTGCCAAGTTGTAGTAAAAATGTCAGGGTTTTTATAAATGGGCTAGTGAGGAAGGGGCTCATGAGTAGGGGATGTCTTGTCCTCCTAGGGCCCCAGGGTTTAGTTGGGACCAAGTGTACTACATGTACAGAGCAGAGTCTTTTATCAGCTCTTATCCCATTCCCTGATCACATAGACTCTTAGTCCGTGTTTTTTGGTCCTGCTTATGTGGGAGGGAGAGTTTCTGTGTCTGTTCCCTTACATCTTGCAGCTGCAGGCATCTTGGTACGCCTAAAGGGAAAGGAAAGTGCTTATTATGGCCTACTGTTTTACTGGAGTCCATCGTGTAAGTGTGAAGCTTAGTAATCTACCCAGGAGACTCCCTGCACCTGCCCCAGTCCTTCTGTGTCTTGAGCTGTCTTACTTGTGTTTTACTGTCTGCTCTTTCAGGCTGCTTGTTGTTAGAAGTGATTTCTTTGAGTTGCATGAGGTTAGAAAGGGAGCTATTTTTGAGCTGCTTTTTGTTAAGTTTTCTACCTGAAACGCGCTTTACCCTGTCAACCGAAATAATTTCTTTCTGCCTCCTATAACATATCCACCATTACACACAGAATAGTTTCACCACCTAAAACGCTCCTGTGCCCCAGGGTGGGAAACTCTGGGTCGAGGCCTCCATTGGGGTCCCCCTAATCCCTGGGCTCTGCCTCCAAATGAGGGACATCGGACAAGGGCATCCTCTGCATCCTTATCACCGGAAAAGGGATCCACCAGACCCGGACTTGCGCTCCCAGTTGGAGGACGGTCACGTCCCTGCTGGATGTGGGACAGGTAGTCCAGGAATTACCTTCCTGTGGATCTGCTCGGGTCACAGGCGCCAGCGGCTGCCGGGGAAATGGAAGGCAGGGCATCCAGCCTCAAGCAGATCTCTCCGGGGCGCTGGGGAAGTGGGGCCTTGCTGGGCGCAGTCTCTTCTCCCGCCCCATCCCCCGCCCCCGGGGCTGCGGCGCGGACTTGAGGCCAGGAGATCTCTGGGACCGGAAGGGGTTCCGTAGGTGGGGGCCCGGGTCGGCGCGGGGACCGGATGGGGTTCCGTAGGTGGGGGCCCGGGTGAGCGCCAGAAAGCCTAGACGCCCACTGGGCGCCTGCTTAGTAGCAGCCGCGAATCCCGCAGCCGCAACGCTCCTCACTTCCTGCTTCCCAGCCATTTCTGCAGCGCTCTGCCTTGGGGTAAAGGAGAAGCCGGCACCAGGAGCGCCAGAAAAAGCGGAAAAAAGCGTCTTCGCCTCGATTTACCCAGTGTGACCGCGCCAGGGCCTTCTCAGTTGGGTGAGCATCCGCTCGGACTAGGCCATGGAAGAAAAATCTGTCCGACGCCTCCCCACATGTCACGGGCCTCTGACCTGCCTTTGTCATCAGAGTTTGTAGAACTTTGGGGGACCTGAGAAGGGGTGTCCCCTGGACAGGCCACGGGTGTCTGTGGCTTACGGGCTTTTGGAAGGACAGGGAGAGGGAAACAGGGGATCCTAGTGGTCTCCTTCAGGGCCACCCAGTCTCCCCGTCCCCACACAACTCTCTCTGATCCAACTTGTTCGTCTAGCCTGGGGTGGAAACGTGCACATGCTGTGATCTCAAGAAGGCTTGGCATTTTATTTGGAAGATAGGCATCTATTTGCAGCTGGCCTGAGCCCCTTATTTTCTTCCCACGTTTCTTGGGGAAACTTGTTTTTAAAGAAGGTGTGCCACTGTTTTTGTAACATGGTGCTCTTAGCTCTTAGCATTCGTGGTACCATTGTAACCGTCCAATGAGCTCACCTTGCCTCTGCCTAGATAGAGACGATTTATCAAGACAAGGGAATTGCAATGGAAAAAGAGTAATTCATGAAGAGACAGCTGTGCAGAAGACGGGAGCTTTATTACTACTCAGATTGTCTCCTCCAATCTGTCACTGGGAGCATTCAGGGATCAGACTTTTTAAAGATGATTTAGCAGAAGGGATATGGGAAGTGGAGAGTGCTGATTGGTCAGGTTGGAGATAGAATCATAAGAGGTCAAAATGAGGTTTTTTTGCTGTCTTCTGTTCTTGGGTGGGATGGCAGAATTGGTTGGGCCAGATTACAGGTCTGGGTAGTGTCAGGTGATCCATGGAGTGCAGGGTCTGCAAAATATCTCAAGCACTGATCTTAGGTTTTACAATAGTGATGTTATCCGCAGGAACAATCTGGGGAGGTTCAGACTCTTGGAGCCAGAACTGCATGACCCCTAAACTGTGATTTTTAATCTTGTAGCTAATTTGTTAGTCCTGCAAAGGCAGAGTCATCCCCAGGCACTAAGGGGCTTTCTTCAGGGAAAGAGCTATTATCAATTTTGTTTCAGAGTCAAATCATAAACTGAATTCCTTCCCAAAGTTAGTTCAGCCTACACCCAGGAATGAATGAATAAGGACAGCTTAGTTTATAAACAAGATGGAGTCAGTTAGGCCTGATATCTTTCACTTTCGTAATTTCCTCAGTAGTAATTTTTCGAAGGTGGTTTCACTATATCTGTTTAAATGCCCATCTCTCGACTAGACATCAGAAGGGGGCAGCTGCCCTGGCAGGGCCGTTCTAGAAAATCTGTCTAGACTTCTGCAGATGTCTCAGATGGTATTTTAAAAAATTGCACTTGAATCTACAATTACAACAAAATATAATGTTTGATTTACAAATAACTGCCAGCTTTAACTCCCATTTGAGTTAGGAATCAGAGTATAATCAGCACTTAGATTTATCGTTGTACCTTGTTAAAGAAAAATCTTGAGGCACAATAAAACTTCAAAAAATTTATTTGAGTAAGAAGAAATACATAAATTGGGAAGTATCAAACCAAACGTTGTTTAATGTTCTGGACTTTTATGGGGTAAATGCGAAAACAAATCATTTGATTCGTTGCAGTTATGTATTTGCCTTATTTGCTTTACTCAATCGGAAAGTCCCTAGTTATGAAAGTGTATTGGCTGCTTCTGATTGGTTGAGTTTAAGTTCTGTTTTCTTTCAAATAGGGAATTACAGAAATTACTTAAGTTTCAGTTATGTTTTCAAATCAGTCAAGGTTAAGGTCAATTCTGAGACTTAACTGGGTTTGTCTGCTCAGGGATTCTTCAGGCCTGGTGTCCATTTTAATTTACTTTAGTAACCTTTACACATAAAGAAACAAGATATTCTAAAGCTTTTCTCTGGCTTACAGGGAAAAATATCCAGTCAGAATATGAATGCATCGATTTATAATGCGACAGTTACTAAGTTTACACAAACGTTCATATTGCAGTCTTTCATTGGACAGAGCTACAATTATTTCTGCTATTTAGGTGTCTTAGAAGAGCTTTCTTTCTGTAGGTGACATTACTAGAATTTTATATAATAGAACACAAGACAGGGCTTTACATTTTTAAATAATATCTGCACTTCATCAGGAGAGTAATACTGATACTTTTGTGAATTTTATCAATTTACTCTTTTATAAGAGCCAGATTTTAGGATTTCAGCTACTGGGGAAGAGGAGAAATTTTCTATTTCATTTTTCAGAGACACTTTCTACTAGGATTTATTAATAAAAAGGAATTTCAAGTGTAAGTAACAAGTATGGACTTGAGAAGTTTAAAGCTTACATTATAAAAAAGAAAAGGGCATAAACTTTCTTGGTTTCTCTTTTTCTATTTCTTTTCTTTCTCTTTCTCTTCTTTCTTTTCTTTCTTTCTTTCTTTCTTTCTCTTTCCTTTCTTTTCTTTCTTTTTTTTTTCTTTCTTTCCATCCTGGAAGCAGTGCTCCACTAAATCTCCTAAAATTACAGTGTTAATTACTAATACCCTCATTGCACATCTACTTTCATGGGTCCCCGGTGGCTATATCCATGGCCATTTACTGTCACTAACCTACCTTTGTAATATCATTGTTAGCAATTTTTATACTTCTCTTCTTCAGGTACTCTATACCAGTGATTCTCAGCACAAGCTTCCTTTGAGTGTCATTTGGGAGAGGGATTTCTCAGAAAATATAGATGTTCAAATTCCACCCCCAGAAATCCTGATTTAGTCTGTTGTACGTTATAATTGTTTTTAAAAATCACCCTAGTGATTCACATGTGTAGGCAAGGTAGAGAATTATTGTTCTGTCTCATTGCTTATAGCTGATAACTTCATTTCAATTTTATCTCTCAAAATCTTACCCTTCCTTTAAGATTCAGTGAAAGTGCCATCACCCCCTCATTTTTCTCCCAAGGAAAGACACTCTCTGCCCTCCACTTAGACCACAGGTAGTGCAGTTGGCAAGTTAATTATAGACCAAGTTGATTATGTCATACTAACATCATTTACTTTCCTATAGCTTTTCTTATTTTATGTATTCTATTTTTAGTCCCATTTCTGACCTGCCCTCTCTGTCAGAGTTTGCAGAACTTTGAGGGGCACAAGAAGGGAGTTCTCCCAGACAGGCCATGCCATCTGTGGCTTAAGGGATTTAGACCACAGATAATACATTTGGTGTGTAAATTATAGTGTGAGTTGATGCCACACTATCCTCATTGACCTTTCTATAGCCTCTCTTGGTTATGTATTCTCTTTTTAGTCCTATTTCCCAAACCCCTACAGGCAGGTACCCATTCTGATGCATTTAGTGTGTGCTATTTTTTTTAATACAGGTATTGTTTTCTGCACAAATATATTTATTCAGTAAATATTTTTATTTAGCATACTGAACAGTTATATATCACAAGTGTATACTTAATTCTCACAAAGTGAGCACCATCCATACAACCACTACTCTTCTTATGAAATAGAATTTTACCAGCAGTGTCAAATCCTCTTGGACCCTTACCAGTCACCTTTTTCCTTCTTGTTTCACAAAAGAATCTTCACAGATTACTTTTGTCTGTTTTTAACTTTATGTAAGCATAACAGTTCAAGATGTATGCAGTAGTGTCTGAGTTCTTGTGCTAAATACTGTTTTTGAGTTTATCCACGGCGTTGCCTATAGTAGGAATTTCTTCCTGTTTATTGTTGTATATTCATAGTATTAATAAGCAATATGTCTCCATTCTACTTGTAATGGGAATTTGAGTGTCCAGACTTACTACAAGTAATGCTATTATGACCACTTCGTGCTTGTTCTTTTGTGTATGTATGTGTGTTTCATGGGGAAATATACTTAAGAGTAGAATTACTAGATCAGGATTTGATTATGTTTAACTTTAGTAGTTATGTCAGAGAGTATTACACAGTTGTTAGATTTGTTCTCCTACCAGCAGTGTATTAGAGTTCCAGTAGTAGCACATTCTCCTAAAAATATTTATATTAGGCTTTTTTGTTTTAGCCATTATAGTGGATGTTTAGTGATATCTATAAGGTTTTTTCCTTCTGTCCAGTTTTATCCCTGAATCTGGTAATCTTTGAATTATCTCCTCATATCTGGTGATATTTGAATTATTTGCTTATCCAGAGCATTCCGTGAGTTCATGGTAAGAGTTAAGCAAATCATTTCAACATCACCAGATACCAAACCGTTGATGGCTTGGTTTCAGCTTCCTTTTTAAAGGCATTTTCTAATCTGTTCTGCTGAGCTACAAGATGACAGCTGCAGAGACTTCACAGAAAATGTTAAAAATAGACCTTGCATTCAGAGGTGACTTGGAAGAGGGAGAATCTGGTAATGTAATTGATGGCATTTGAAAAAATAGAGGCAACTTTTATTCCACTGCAGCATGAAGGAAGCTGGGTTTTGGGAGCATTAGCACTTGATAGTCTCTGTAGAAGTGGTACGTTTGCAATAGGGGTGGTTTGGAGAATAGATGTGTAATTGCTACATCAGTTATTGTACTGTGTACGTTACTTAAATATCTCTGGGGTAAGAGAAATGAACAATGAATTAGATTATAAGAAGATGAAGGAAAAAATGTTCTTTGTGTTTATATTGTTAGTGCTATTTTTGTTAGGTGTTGCCCTGCAAACACAGGGGCTTTTCATGTATTGAGCCACGGCTTTTGATTTATAGATAGATCCTTTGTAATTAAAAAGAGATGTGGAGATTTGAGGGTAAGAGTGAGAAGCGGACCCTGCCCACCAGCAAACCCTTTAGCATTTCAGTATATGGCAAATTTTCTGAGAAAGAACAACTGCATAATGGGTGTATGTTTGTGCTTCAGTACAGTAGAAAGGATACCTTTTACTGAACCTCTTTTGCTTTTGAAAAACCAAAAGTACAGCGTCAGTACAGCAGAAAGGATACCACTTACTGACCTCTTTTGCTTTTGAAAAAACAGTTATTTCATTCTTTCTTTCCTTCTCTCCTCCTCCATCAATTTTATTTATTAAATTTACTTTTATTCAGGAGTTTAGGATACTGCATTTCATAGAAAACAGGATACTTTTTTGTCCCTCCAAACTCTGCTGGACCCGACTCTGCCCAGGGTTCTTATTTAAACAGAAATGTTCTAAAGATTGTATGGACTAACTCAAATGTTTCCAGAACTGAAACTAACTAAGCAAAATATTTACAGAACTGAAACTAAATATTTACTACTTGGTGCAGTTGTGAAACTTGTTTTTTAAGACACATTGTATTGTTTTTTGGATCCTGAAACTGAGTTAAAATTTGACCAGTAATATGGTTTATTTCTTTGTTCCTCTGAGGCATAATTCCTAATATTGTTTTTCCAACTAGAAATCTGAAGGGTATTGTGTTCAGTGTGTGCTTTAAAAGTGATATGAATTTGCAGGAGTCAGGACACACAATAAGAAAGACAGAAAAGAAATAAGTGAGTAAGAGAGAGAAATGGAACAAGATGCTTCTGGGAATATTGTTGTAGGGCTTTTTCATAGTTCAGCTAAAAACAAGATTTTATGTCCCACGCCACAAAAATTCAGGCTTGCAGATGGTTTAAAGAGTGAGTGAAGCAGGGTTTTATTGGGTGAAAAAGGGAGAAAGTGGGGGAAACAAGTACTCTCGGGCAAGGCCAGAGGCCCTCTGCTAGAGCGCTTTCCACCCAGCAGTCTGAATCCCAGGTTCCACACAGGAGAAAGGGGCCAAGCTCAGGCTCATTCCTGCTGCAAACTTCCCATGGCTCCACCTCAGTGGGCAGGCTGGTTGAAGTTTCTCTAGGGACCCCTTCCCACCTGGCTGTCTCAGTATTAGTTGGAGGAGCTAGAGATGTAAAAAAGGAGAAGAGTACTAGGGACATTTAGAAGATTAGTAAGAGAGGCAAATGGGAGATTTGGGGGAAATTTTAAGGGGAGAGTTACATATTAGCTTAGTAAGAATGGAAAAGAATTATGGAAGTCTTAGTATTCTGAACCTTTAAGACAATTTTGCATTAGTGTGGAACCAGAAAGAATAAAGGTTGAGATTTTTATATGAGCAAAAATCCAAACAATATTTACTGCTTAAGATCTTACAATCTTACCCATCTTTTTCCCTGTCTAGAATCTAAGCTGAAGCTCCTTGTTATTCTTGGAGATGTATGTTAAACAAAAGAAAGTTGGCAGGGACTTTTAGAATACTACAATTTATATTCAGTAAGATTCACTCTTTTGGTATGAATTTCTATGAGTGAATTTCTAAAATTCATTCTTTTGGTGTACATTTCTATGAGTTTTGATAAACATATATTCGTGTAATACCATCAGAGTCAAGATACTGATCCAAACCTACCCACTGCAGATTCCCTCATGCTCCTCTGTAGAATGTCTCTTCCTCTACCCCTAGCCCTTGGCAACCACCGATCTGTTTTTTGTTCTTGCACTTTGGCTTTTCCAGAATAACCTATCAGCGGAATCCTGCAGTAGGTAAATGTAGAATCTGACTTTATTCACTTAGCAATAATACATTTGCAAGTCATCTGTATTATATAGTATGTGTCATTTGTCAAAGAAAAACAAGTCTGAGCTTAGATAGGGAGAAACTTTATTCAAAAGGACTGTTGCAATAGAAGTAACATTGATTTTGAAAATATGTTAATGGTATGGGAGAGAACAGGGGGAAAAGTCTAGGGATTTCAACAGGAAATGGTGTTTTGTAGTGAGGGTAAGGCAGGATGTTTTTAGCAAGTCTGTGCTTTGGGGCTTGTTAAGCAAACTTGCAGGCAAACCCATTTGGGGTCTGTCAGGAGGAGAAAAACTTGACAAAATTTAGCCAGCTAACACACAGTAAGAAATGGACAATTGTGAATGTGTGATCAAGTTTTTTCTTTTATTAGGGCTGAAGAATTGTTGTTTACCTCTTCACCAGCTGAAGCATATTTGAGTTGTTGCTAGTTTTTTTCTGATAATGAATGAGGCTGATGTAAATACCCCTTGCAGGTTTTTGGGTAAACACAATTTCTTACTCTCCTTGTTTAAATATCTAGGGATAGGATGGCCAGGGCATGTGGTGCATTTACATTTACCATAATGAACTGCTTAACTGTTTTCCAGAGTGCCTATAACATTTTGTGTTTCCAGTGATGACACATGAAAATTCCAGTTGCATCCTGTCCATTCTGGCACTGCTATAAAGAAATAACCTGAGACTGAATAATTTTTAAAGAAAAGAGGTTTAATTGGTTCACCATTCCACAGGCTGGGCTGGAAACATGATTCTGGCATCTGCTCAGCTTCTAGAGAGGCCTCGGGAAACTTACAATTCATGGTAGAAGGCAAACGGGAAGTCCACACTTCACTTGGCCAGAGTGGGAAGAAGAGAGGGGGCGGGGGAGGGTACCACACAGTTTTCAACAACCAGATCTCAAGAGGACTCACTCTTATTGCCACACAGTACCAAGGGGGAAATCCACCCCCATGATCCCATCACCTCCCAACAGGCCCCACCTTCAACACTGGAGATTACAATTCAACATAAGGTTTGGGTGGGGACAAAGATCCAAACCATATCACATTCCTTCCTCACCAGCAGTTGGTTTTATTTCTTTTTTGTTTTGTTTTGTTTCCCACTCTAATAAGAATGTAGTAGTCACTCATTACAGTTTTAATTTGTATTTCTCAAATGGCTGGTTATTTCAAGCATGTTTTTATGCACTTATTTGCCATTCATATATCTTTAATCAACTGTATCTACAAATAGTTGGCCCCATTTTTTAGTTTTCTTATTGTTGAGTTTTGAGTTCTTAATATATTTTAGATACAAGTTGCTTTTTAGAAAGATGTTTTTCTGACTTTGCATGTCTTTTTATTCCCCTTTCAGGGTTTTTTTTTTTTCATAGAGAGTTTTAATTATGTTTAAATTCAATTTATCAATTTTTTAAAATATTGATAATGCTTTTGGTATTGTATCTAAGAAATTTTTGCCTAATTCAAGTTTGCAAATATTTTATTTTCCTCTTTCCTTCGAATAGTTTTAGGGTTGGAGGCATCATATAAGAGTCTGAGATTTATCTTGAGTTAATTTTCTTATAAGGTATTAGGTGTGAGTTGAGGTTCACTGTTTTACATTAGGATACTCAATTGTTCCAGCATGATGTATTCAGAAAATACTACCCCTTACCTACTGATTACTTTCCACTTCTGTCAAATGTCAAGTGACCATACATGTTTGGATTTGTTTCTGAAATCTTTTTTCTGTTCCATTGATTTATGTGTCTGTTCTTTTGTCAATATCATACTATCTTTGCTTCTGTTACTTTGTAAATTATGAAAGCAGGTTCTTTGATTTCCAAATTTGGCCATTTTTTTTCTTCAAAATTGTTTGGCTATTCTAGTTATTTGCTTTTTCATATAATTTTAAGATTGCTTGTTTCTACAAAAAAATTCATACTGCAATGTTTATCAAGACTGTGCTGAATCTCTAAACCTTTTTGGGTATAATTGACATATAGAATATTGCCTATTACAGTCTATGAATATCTTATATTTCTCTGTTGATTCAAGTCTGCTTTGATTTCTTTGTCCCTTTGGTTTGTAGCTTTCATCATACTGATCCTAAACATATTTTGATATATTTATAAAAGTCTTTTGTGTTATTATATATGGCATTGTTTTTATACTTAAATTTCCACTTCATAATTATGAATATATGGAAATATATTTTTATATATTAACATAGCTAATCCTGTAACTGCCAAATTCATTTATTCTGGTAGCAGTTTGGTAGATTCCTTAGAATTTTACATGCAGACAACGATGCTGTCTGTGAATAGCAACACTTTTATTTCTTTCCAACCTGTATGACATTTCTTTCTTTTTTCTTATCTTTTTGCCCCTAATAGGACATCCAGCAAAATGTTAAATTGGATTGATGAGAGAGAGCAGACATCTTTGCCTTATTCCTTGTCACTGGGATTCATTCTTTTATCAAGTTTGGTGCTAGCTGTAGTTTTTCTATAGATGCCCTTTATCAGGTTGAAGAAGGTTCTTCAGTTTCTAATTTGTTGAGACTACTATCGTGGATGAATATTAACTTTTTCACATGCTCTTGCTGCATTTATTCAGATGCTCATATGTTGTCCCTTTCTCATTCTATTAATATGGTGAATTACATTGATTCATTTTCTGTTTTCCTTGTTGCTTCTAACCAGCTGTTTTACTATGGGACTAAATCTGGATTGTGTATGTTTCTTTTTCATCCCAATTTCTACTATTTTCCCAATAACTGGAAGATTCCCTGAGGATGGGAAGAAATTGATTTTTATCTCTAGCCCTCTTTGGGCCGTTATTCTCATTTTTGAACCAAGACCTATTGTGAAAGGAGTTGGCAATAGGAGAGTTGAAGTACAGCTAAGCTTGTGTTGATTGTATGATACATTTTCTCCCTACGATCTTCCTGAGATTGAGATTCTGATATTTGTATTTTACAGGTAGAACTCTGCAAAGAAAATGCCTAGCACTTATATCTCCGGTAACTCCTATCAAGGTTTATTGTTGCTTGTTCATCATTGCAGTTCTGACTACAAGTGTGGTTGCACTTTCTATTGTTTTGTCAGGTAAGTTACTTGTTCTCTAAACTGTACAATGTTATTTACATGTTTATGTCATCAATAAATATTTATTAAGCTCCATTATTTGCCTGTCACTGTGTGAAATGCTTGAATTACATCAGCAAACAAAACACACACAAAAGAATCCCTGCTCTTCAGGGACTTATATTCCAGCAGAAAAACACAAGTAATAATAAATAAGGGTGGAGGCATAACAGGTTGCAATAGGTTGACAAAGCTAAGCCTCTTTGGAAGATGATATTTCAGCAACCTTTTGAAAGAGATGTAGGAACCATGTGGCTACCTGGGGAACCTATTCCAAACAGAGAACATGTGGACCAAAAGCCTAAAGCAGGACTCTTCCTGGCTTGTGTGAGGAACAGCGAGGGGACTTCTGTAGGTAAAGCAGAGTGAGGATGGAGAAGAAGAGTGATACCATGGGGCATTAGGAATGGAGGAACCTTGAGGATCAGTTAAAGACTTTGGCTTTTACCTTCAGTGCAATAGGGAGCCTTGGATGAGGGAAATTGTATGAGAGGAATATCATGATGTGACTTCCATTATAGAATAATCACTTGATTGCTATATTGGGACTAGGTAGGGGAGGGTGGTCAGATTCTGGATATTTTGAAAGCTGAGCCAACAGTATTTTATGTCAAATTGCATAAAAAGTTTTAGAAAGAGAAAAGTAAAAGATAAGTCTGTCTTTTCTTTTGAGCCTTGGCAAGAATGCGCTTGTCATTCATTGATATGAGAAAGCTGTAGGTATAGGAATTTCACTTACGGAGCTATTTCCTGACAAGTTCCTATCAGAATTGTCATTTTTATTAAAAATAAAGTAATATCTCTACTTGAAGTGTTTTCAGACAAATCACCTGGCCTTAAGAACTGCTGTCTTCTACTTAAGCAGATTGAGAATGCACAAAAGCACAGAGAACCATATGCTTTAATAAAAGCGTCATCTCTTGTATATAGAGGCAATAGGTCCTCAAATGGCTTTGTCAAGAGGAAGGAAGGCTAATATGAGGGGAAATATGGAAAAATCATCTATATGACCTTGTGGAAGTATAGCACTATGGAAGTCGATGCTATAGAAATTGATTTCCTTGAAACTGTAATGTCAGTGTGGACTTCAGAAAGTCAAGGGTGCAGGTACCCAGCTGAAAACCACTGGACTGATGACTGTTGTGCTTAGGATAAGGCACTATGTGATGAGTTAGGAAAACAACAATCAGTTGTGTACACTTCAAAATTGACCTCAGGAAGGTAAGCAGAAAAATAGATAAAAGGGATGAGAAAATTTATTTATTATGTTTCCTTGTGATTGTCTCAGTTTTAGCAAGAGAAGAAAAGCCAGTGATAGAGTCACCTAAGTACACTGCTTGTCCAAAAAGCTGGATTGGATTTGCGAGTAAATGTTTTTATTTTTCTGAAGACACAAGAAATTGGACATTCAGTCAAGTCTTCTGTGACTCATTAGAGGCCAGCCTTGCTCAGTTTGCAACTATGGAAGAACTGGTAAGAGATATTTTTGGATCATGTTTTCTGTCAAATAACTTAGGTCCCTGAGGCAGGTCAGCTACATAGGGTTAAAGCTGAAATATGAGGAAGGATCCCATTCCAGGGGCATGAGATGTGTTTTCATGTCCAACATTTGTTGAGGATGTGTTCTCTGCCTGGAACCCTGTGAGATATTTTAGATATATTTTCTCATGTAATTCTCATGGTGAACCTGCAAGATGAGTTGTATTGTTCTCATTCTATTAAGAATTAAGATAATTATATAATTTGTCATCTAGATTAAGACATATAGGGTATTGAAAGTGAACATTAATATTTTGGTGGAATGACAAGCTTAAACTGGGAATTTCCCAATCAAACTGGGATATATGCTCACCTTAAATAAAGTAATTTAGGATCAGGGACACTAAATGACTTAAACTGAGAATTGGGAATTAGTCTCCCTCCAGAGTATATGCTGCTTAATTATACCACACTGCCAGTCAAAAAGGAAAGAGAGACTCCAGAGTAATATGGAAGAAAGGGACACATGGTATTACTTTCTGTTTTATTATAGAATTTCCTGAAAAGATACAAAGGCCCTTCTGACCATTGGATTGGCCTTAGAAGAGAAACATCCCATCACATTTGGAGGTGGACAGACAACACAGAATATAATAACACGTATGTTTTGAGACGTATCTTTCTGCTCTGTTTATGTGTGGTTATGTGTGTGAGTTGTGTTTATGAGATGAGAAATGTATCATGGAAAGCTTACTGCAATATGAGGTAAGAAATCTAAACCCTTTTGATACTCTTCTATTTATTAATTGTGTCCTTGGGAAAGCTTTACTTAACTGTGATTTCAGTAACATGACAATGACATTTGACACAATTTTATACTTTTAATTCACTGATTTAAAACTGCCGAAATCCCTACTTATAACTGATTTACAATAAGTGTTCTACAATCGTAGGACACCACTGAGGAGCCGATATCCACAAGGCTGTTAAGCCCACTGTTCCAGCTGTTGCATCCATTCACAATAGGAAAGCATCCAGGGAACTCAAGGGGATCTCTCACTCCTAAAGTTTTGTCACCAGAAGGAAACTAGTAACAGTTATTTGGACTGTGAACATTTCAATGGAGTATTTTGAATATAATCATCACATTGCAGCAGACAAAATATAGGAACCCAGTCATATCCATTAATCAAAGCTAAGCCTTTTTAGGAATCTGTTTTTTTTGTTGTTGTTTTTACTTTCACACATTTATGAAACAGTTTAGGAGACTGGAAATCATCTTCACTGAAGACCACCAATGGCAGCAGTTCATTTGGGTACAGCAGCAAGCATCAGTTAAATACTTACCAACATATCTGGGCTTGGTATGGATGAGTGATAAGCTTGTGATTTTCAAGCAAGGACCTTGAGAACATAAAAGACAATAAATAATACAGAAATGGTTTATATTACTATGAAGCAATATTAATGACAGACTTTTGCTTTTCTCTTATTCACATTAAAATATGGACGGGGTGCAGAAGATGATAGGGGAGGAACAAATGCAGGTGTCTAACTTCCAAATATTTAATATTTTTGTGTTTGGTTTTAGGTTTCCTATCCGAGGAGTTGGAGAATGTGCCTACCTGAATGACAATGGAGTTAGCAGTGCCAGCATCTACACAGACAGAAAATGGATTTGTAGCAAGCCAGACAGTTATGTCTACAGTTGCCAAATTAGAAACTCTTTACAGAATTTCCCTATAGATGCATCATAACTTGTTATATATAATTGATGTGTATAACACCTGGAAACACCTGGATATCCAGGCAGAAGACTGCTGCAGGGGTGGATCCCCCTTGAAGAACCTCTACTAGGGCAGTACAGACATCCCCCACTGGGATGCTACCTGGTAGAGCTGTAAAAAGAGAGCCACCATCCCCTGAGTTCCTGGAAAACCCACACTCACTAACAATGTTTGTTCTTAAGGGTCCTCAGGCATCTAGAGTATGCCAGATCCTTTCAGTGCTCTCAGACACATGAGATAAAATCCAGTTTCTCAGGTAGCAGCCAGAAAAGCTGGGGGACTAATTATTTGGTTTGTCTCCTTTGCTTTTCAGAGAGAAGCTGGAAGCTGGGCTTTATCACTCTGCACTGAGCCAAAGTGGGGAGTAGTGAAAGTACCCACATGCTTATTAAAAACTGCTCTGAAAATATTTGAAGTAACAGGGCTATAACAATTACTATTTAAAAAAAAAAACAACTGTTGTTTTGTTTTGTGTAGCCCCAGAGGTTTAACAGATGCTGGGCCCTGTCAGCTCACCAAAACAGGGAAGTTAGAAACCAGTTCCTCTCTTCAACCAAGGGGTCAATAAGAAAAAAAAGAAACCAATTCCTCTAGTCATACCTAGAGTAGTACCAGATAGGTATCACAACTTCTCTAGGTAACCACTCCTCAGGGATAGGCTGAGAGATGGGAGTTCCTTCCCAACCTTATGGCATCATGTGAGGGCTGGGGGTTATTACCACAGTGTGTGCAAGATTTTTCCTGCCAGTTTTGATGTGGATAGTTTCACACTCACCTAGGGTGCAGGAGTGGCTCATTAGTTTCTGGATTTCCAATGATGGAAATTTATTTGTATGTTGCTGTTGAACTGATGTGTCCATGGTGAGGAAGGAGAGCTTAGAACTTTTTATTCTGCCATCTGGTGACTCTGACAGTTTCTTTTAATACTCTATCATACAATCTAGTTACTACATTTGTTGACATTTCTCTCACATAAATGACAACTTATAGTTACAGAAAAGCCTGTATATAAAATGTTCATAGCAGCTTTACTCATACTAGACAGAATCTGTAAAAACTATATGTCTCACAATGAGTGAATAATTAAGTAAACGCTGTTACAGGCATACAATGGAATACTACTCAGCAATAAAAAGGAATTGACTATTGATGCATACAAAACTTTCTTGAATCTCAAAATACTTAGGCTAAGTTAGAAGAGCCAAGTACCAAAGATTGCATTTTGTATGATTATATTTACATAACGTTCTTGAAATGACAAAATTGTACAGATAGAGAATGAGGGTTATGGTTAGGTGAGTGAAGAAGAAGGCATAGTATGGAGAAAAGGTGGTGTGGATCTCTGTGGTGATGGAAGAGTTTTGTTTCTTCATTGTATCAGTGGTCATTATCTTAGTTGTGATATTCTAGTGCAGTTTTTTAGGTATTAACCTTTGGGGGAAACTGAGTAAAGAAGACGTGGGATCTTTCTGTATTATTTCTTATAACGGCATGTGAATTACAACTAGCTCAAAATAAAAAGTTTAATTATAAAATAAAACCTATATTAGATGAAGCAAAAAGTAATTCACCCCTTTCATGCACACAGCATCAGATACTATAACATAATTTGCAGGACCTAGTGCAGAATACAAATGTAGAACATCTTGTTCAAAAATTATTAATAATCTTGAGACATTGATGATAAAGTATCAAACCACCTGTGGGGCCCTTTAAGCCTGAGGAACTGTGCTACCACACAGATTGCATGTTCATGTAGCTGGCCCTGCAAATGAAATGATTTTTGCCCATGATTAATTCACCATGGACTCTTTGGGCTCAGTGAATTTGCTTCTTCAGGAAGGTAATTTTCTCTTCTTTTTCTGCTAAGCTGTTTAACAGTAGTTGCTCTGCCTAATGGGCCTCATCGTCTTTCAGATCGTTTTCATGATGCACTAGGATGAAGCACACCCTTTCTCCTAGTCTTGAGGAAACGTCAATATTCAGAATATTTAAACCCCAGAACTGAACAATCAGAACAGTCTCTGGCCAGTGTTCCACACTTGAGGGAAATGGCATTATCTGAGCCCTGAATAAAAAGATTGTAGATATTCTCCATATCAGAGCATCACCAGGAAGATTTTAGATGTTGAAGTTCAGAGTATTTCCTAAAGCAGGCATGAATTACTAGTAACTTAATAGGTATATTAACTGATGAAGTTTTTTGGGCACCTTCAGCTAAATCACAGATTTCATTCCTCAGAAAAAACCAGTCAAGGAAAGTGCTATTAACTCCTTTATTCATATAGATCTTGAGGTTGAGAGAGCTTAATTAACATATTATATTTGTGTAATCATAAATTACCATAAACTAGGGATGCTATAGTCTGAACATTTGTGCCTGCCACTCCCAAATTCATTATGTTGAAATCCTAACTCCCAAGGTGATGGCATTAGGAGGTGAAACCTTTGGGAGGTGATTAGGTCGTAAGGGTAGAACACTGATGAATGGGATTAGTGCCCTTAAAAAAGGGGCCCACAAAAGCTCCCTTGTTCCTTCTACCATATGAGGACACATCTAGAAGGTGCCATCAATGAATCAGAAAGTGGGCTCTCACCAGGCACTAAATCTGCCAGCACTCTGATCTTGTACTTCCAGCCTCCTGAAATGAGAAATACATTTCTATTGTTTATGAGTTACCCATTTTATGGTATTTTGTTACACCCAAATGAGCTAAGACAAGTGGTTTAAAAACAACACAAATTGGGAGGCCCCAAGATGGCTGAGAGGAGGCAACACCGGAATGCAGCTCCCAGTGAATGAGATGCAGAGGGCTAGAGGACTTCACGATTCCAAGCTAGGTGCCGGGTTTTCTTCAGTGTGACTGGTAGGACACTGAAAATAATAGCCCAGGGAAAGAGCTGAAGCAGGGTGAGAGCCACCAGAGAGGGCGAACCAAGACAGGGCAGGATGTGTCCCCACCTGGAACATGCAGCCAGCTCGGTAGGTCGGGGACTTCACCGCTTCATTGCTCCAATTCGGATCCTGTGCTTACCTCATCCCTCCTGCAACCCATGGTCCATGAGATCCCTGCCAGACTGAGAGGCGCCATGGGTTGTTGATGCAAATCTGAGCAACAGCTCCCGCCGGGTGCCACAAGTTGTTGGCATGGACCTGGGTGGAAGTTCAGACTAATGCCAGTGGGATGGACCTGTCCCACAGAAAGAGGCAGAGTTGAAAGCAGGGAAATGGGTCATAAGACCTGGCAGGCCCCATCCCCACAAAACCCAAACCGAAGCCCACGCACTAGACAGCTTGGCAGCAAATACGCCAGTTTGACCGGGAAGATCAAGCGTGGGGAAGGAGAGACGCCATTGGGAAGGTGGGCCTAATCTCACCTGCAAACAAACGCCAGGGGAGGACCACCCACCCAGCAGCCTGACTGAATCTGAGCCAGCCCAGCAACGCCTCGACAGGCCAAAAAAGATATAGCTCCAAACTTAACAGAAAGGATGTCTACTTAGAGATTCCTCCCCAAATCATCAGCTTCAAAGATCAAAGGGAGAAAAATCCATGAAGATGGGAAGAAACTAGCACAAAAAAGATGAAACCATCAAAGACCAGAACACCTCTTCTCCTCCCAGGGATCACAACTCCTCACAATCAAGGGAACAAAACAAGACATAGAATGAATTTGACGAACTGACAGAAGCAGGCTTTAGAAGGTGGGTAATAACAAACTTCTCTGAGTTAAAAGACCATGTTCTAACCCAATGCAAAGAAACTAAGAACCCTGAAAAAAGGCTAGATGAAATGTTAACTAGAATAGCCAGCTTAGAAAAGAACATAAATGACTTGATGGAGCTGGAAAACACAGCACAAGAATTTCGTGAGACATACACAAGTTTCAACAGCTGAATCGATCAAGCAGAAGAAAAGATATCATAGATAGAAAATCAAACCAATGAAATAAAATGAGAAGGCAAAATTAGAGAAAAAAGGGTGAAAAAAAATGAACAAAGCATGCAAGAACTATGGGATTATGTGAAAAGACCTAATCTACGCTTGATCAACATATCTGAATGTGATGGGGAGAATGAATCCAAGTTGGAAAACACTCTTCAAGATTTTATCCAAGAGAATGTTTCCAACTTAACAAGGCAGGCCAACATTCAAATCCAGGAAATACAGAGAACACCACAAAGATATTCCTCTAGAAGAGCAAACCCAAGGCACATAATTGTCAGATTCACCAGGGTTGAAATGAAGGAAAAAATCCTAAGGGCAGTCAGAGAGAACGTCGGGTCACCCACAAAGGGAAGCCCATCAGGCAAACAGCAGATCTCTCGGCAGAAACCCTACAAGCTAGAAGGGAGTCCGGGACAATATTCAACATCCTTAAAGAAAAGAACTTTCCACGCAGAATTTCATATCCAGCCAAACTAAACTTCATAAGTGAAGGAAAAATAAAATATAGACCAGCAATTGCTAAGAGATTTCATTGCTACAAGACCTGCATTACAAGAGCTCCTGAAGGAAGTACTAAACATGGAAAGGAACAACCAGTACCAGCCACTGCAAAAAAGAACAAAATGGTAAAGAACGATGATGCAATGAAGGAACTGCATCAACTAATGGGCAAAACAACCAACCAGTAACAAAATGGCGGGATCAAATTCAAGCATAACATATTAATGTTGAATGTAAATGGCCTAAATGCCCCAATCAAAAGACACAGACTGGCAAACTGGATATAAAGTCAAGACCCATTGGTGAGCTGTATTCGGGAGACCCATCTCACATGCAAAGACTCACATAGACTCAAAACAAAGGAATGGAAGAAGATTTACCAAGCAAATGAAGAGCAAAAAAAAAAGCAGGGGTAGCAATCCTAGTCTCTGATAAAACAGATTTTAAACCAACAAAGATCAAAAGAGACAAAGAAGGG
>CAUYQU010021337.1:0-11307 GCA_963574635.1 Cheracebus regulus
GTGAAGGGAGCTCTCTAGGGAAAGTCCAACAGCTGCGCTTGTTTGCTTTCTATACTCTCCCTGTCATTATGAATATGGAAGTGCTTTTCAAAGCTCTGTTCTACTTCCTAAAATACCTTATAATGAATTTCCTTTTGGAAAGAAGGGAGGCCTCTGGTGTCTGACTGTCCTGAGATTAGAATCAACCTGGGAAGGCGTTGAGGAAACCCAGGGAGGAAGGGTACTGTGGCTACCAAGCATGGTGGCTCACACCCATAGTCCCAGCACTTTGAGAGGCCATGTTGAGCCCAGGAGTTCAATACTGGCTGGGACAACATAGCAATACCCTGTCTGTACACAAAATAAAAATTTGCCAGGTGTGGTGCTAGACAGGAGGATTGAGGAGGCTGAGGCAGGATGATTGCTTGAGCCCAAAGGTTCAAGGCTGCAATGAGCTATAATTGCACCACTGCACTCCAGCCTGGGTGACAGAGTGAGACACCAACAGAAAGAAAGAAAAGAGAGGAAGGAAGGAAGAAAGAGAAGGAGAGAAAAAAAGAAGGAAGAAAAGAAGGAGGCAAGGAAGAAAGGAAGGAAGGGAGGGAGGGAGGAAGGAAGGAAGGAAGGAAGGAAGGAAGGAAGGAAGGAAGGAAGGAAGGAGGGAAGGAAGGAAAGAAGGAAGGAAGGAAAGAAGGGAGGGAGGGAGGGAGGAACGTTGGCCATGAAGCCTTTATCTATATAGCAAGGGTAACAGATAGCCCAGGTGTAGAGAGTCCAGACAAGTGTCTAGATTTTTCCACGTTGGCCTATCTTTTTAAATGGAAACTAACTCTGCAGACTTACCCTTCATTAGAATGAATCTGAATCCCCACACACCTGTCTCATATTAAATCTTTGCCATTGGTTCATGGACTGTTAAAAAGAAATTGGATAATATCCATGTTGGCTCTCTTATATAGGTAACATGAAATAACATTTTTTTTTTTCAAGTACAGTGGTGACAAAACTGAAGAATAATATCCATGGATAGAATGAGTGAGAAGGACAGGGGTTTGAGTCCCAACTATGCCACATTACCAACTGTGTGACCAGAGGGAAGTTACTTAGACTCTCTGTTCTTTGGTTTTCTCATTTGTAAGATGTGTATTGGGGGAACAGGTAACAGAATGGATGTTGTAAGAATGTAACTGAGATGGTCTGGGCGTGGTGGCTCAGGCCTGCAATTCCAGCACTTTGGGAGGCCAAGGTGGATAGATCACCTGAGGTTAGGAGTTTAAGACCACCCTGGCCAACATGATGAGATGCCATCTCTACTAAAAACACAAAAATGAGCCAGGAGTGGTGGCGTGCACCTGTAATCCCAGCTACTCAGAAGGCTGAGGCATGAGAATAGCTTGAACCTGGGATGTGGGGGTTATAGCGAGCCAAGGTTGTGCCACTGCACTCCAGCCTAGGTGACAGAGTGAGACCCCATCTCAAAAAACAAGCAAAAAAGAATTAACTGAGATGATCCATGCAGTAAAGCATTTAGCATAGTGTCTGGTGGATGGGGGGGCACTCAGTGGATGTTAGCTATTATTATATTTGAGGCAGAATAGTATAGATTGCCAAGTGTTGGCTTCAGCTCTTGCTGTGTGACTGTGGTCAAATAACTCCCTGGGTCTCAGCTACTTCACATGTAAGATGGGGACATTAGTTGCATGTGCATGAAAGAGTGGCTATGGGAGCCATACATGTCAGGGCTTGGGGAAAGTAGTTCAGTGAAATCTAAGCCCTGTAAGATTTGATACTTCTATGTTTCATCCAGCATTGCGTGAGGAACTGCACACGCGGGGACATCTCACGAGCTCCTCAGTTTGCCTCCTGCTGTTTTTTCTCATGTCAGTGTTGTCACAGACGTTCTTGGAAGAGTTGTTTTAGGCACATGTCTTGAGGTCCTTCCTGTGGTCCCTTTAGTGGGTGACACAGGAGATGCAGTCTGTGAAGCTCCCTAAGAGCATGGCTGGGGTGGGGGCGAGTGAAGCGTGAAAGCCTCAGATTGCGTGACTTTGAAGGGCGCCTGGTGCTGAGTTGTTTGAAAAGATGAATTTTTATTGCTGAATGATGACCCTGGGCTACCTCAGCAGGTCTAAGAGGGGCTCTGGACAAAATAAGGGACAATGTGGTGCAAATCTGCATGGTCACTGGAAAAATTAGTGTCCACATTCTTCTCACAGTGCATTCAACATAGGGACAGAATGACAAAGTGTAGGCTTATTTGAGTGAGAGGAAGGTGAAGAAACTATAGCTCCTCCCTGAGGTCAGATTTAAACTGAGTGGTTACCGATGTCTTTTTTTCAAATGTGAAATTTAGTGGAGCTGCCCACCAGCTTCCTGAAAAGCACCCTTGAATAATAATAACCTCCAGAGGGAAGTTGAGCACCAGGCCAGGCCAGGTAATGCTTACCAAGAACACCTTGCAGAATGCCAGCCTCACCTGAAGCACTCAGCCACGCTGGATAGACAGACTAAAGAGGGGACAAATACCGCTGTAGTTTCTCTACCTTCCTCTCACCCAAATAAGCCTACACTTTGACATCCTGTCCTTATGTTGAATGCACTGTGAGAAGAATGTGGACACTAATTTTTCCGGTGACTATGCAGATTTGGACCACATTCTTTCTTATTTTGTCCAGAGCCCCTCTTAGACCTGCTGAGGTAGCCCAGGGTCATCATTCAGCAATAAAAATTCATCTCTCCAAACAACTCAGCACCAGGGGCCCTTCAAAGTCACGCAATCTGAGGCTTTCACGCTTCACTCGCCCCCACCCCAGCCGTGCTCTTAGGGAGCTTCACAGACTGCGTCTCCTGTGTCACCCACTAAAGTAACCACAGGAAGTACCTCAAGTGTGGCATTTGTCTCCCCTCTTGCTTTTTTTTTTTCCTTCTTCTTCTTCTTTTTTTTTCGACAGAGTCTTGGTCTGTAGCCCAGGCTAGAGTGCAGTGGTGTGATCTCGGCTCACGGCAACCTCCACCTCCTGGGTCCCGGTTCAAGCAATTCTCCTGCCTTGGCCTCCCAAGTAGCTGGGATTACAGGCACACACCACCATGTCCAGCTAATTTTTATAATTTTGGCAGAGACAAGGTTTCACCATGTTGGCCATGCTGGTCTTGAACTCCTGATCTCAGGTAATCCACCCACCTTGGCTTCCCAAAGTGCTGGGATTATAGGCGTGAGCCACCACACCTGGCCTATCTCCTCTTTAGTCTGTCTATCCAGAGTGGCTGAGTGCTTCAGGTTAGGCTGACATTCTGCGAAGTGTTCTTGGTAAGGATTACCTGGCTTGGCCTGGTGTTGAACTTCTCTCTAGAGGTTATTACTATTCAAGGGCAGTTTTCAGGAAGCTGGTGGGCAGTGGTGGGCATTTCTGCTCTGGGATTCAGGTTGTCCTTAGAGGAGAGATTCTAATAATCTGGTAGAACATTAAAACAATGTTGTCTTGAATCTTTAACTGTTAGCTATCAATGTTCTTTTCTGTTGCCTTGTCTCTTTGCTTATTTCTTGTTCCTCAGGTAATCCACTTCTCAAATTGGCTCCTTGCACATAATGTTTTTTTAAAACAATTTTTTGCTGATACCTTAATTAGGAAAAATGTCAGCTCTGCACATAGCCTTCTTGTTTCTAAACATAGTAAGATGCCTTTGTCCTTCACCTTAATTATACCTTGCTGCAGAGCTAAGCTGTTAGGTTTGCTTTGAGTGTATGTGAGCTGTCTTTTTGACAAATATAGCGTACTTTTTGTGTATTTGTTAAGATCTTTCATTAAATGTGCCTTGATTTATTTATGATTTTGGGCTACGACAGGTTTTCTTTTTCATTGCTTCTCAAATTTGACTTGAAATAGAATTACTTATTGCAGCAAATGATTTGCCATATGTTTATCCTCTTCTTCGTCCGTAGCAGCTGCTAGTTGAAGTGGGAAATAGGATTCAGTGGTGGAATAAGAATTATTTTTTTTGGATATGCCAAATTTCAAATTGGCTATATGGCTAACTAACTTGTGTGTAAAGGATATTTAAAAATCATAAAATTTAATCTTATCATTTGACTAAATTCAGCCATTTTCATGAAATTAGTATGCATTTACGGATTTTCAGGTTATGGTCAGCAGCAGAACAACTTGTCTGTGTAGTGGCCAAGGGTAGCAGCTCTCTATCCAGACCTGCTGGGTTTGAATGTGGCCTCCCTATTTCCAAGCTGTATACCTTGGGGCTAATTATTCTGCCTCTCTGTTTTAATTGGCTCAGGCTGCTATAACAAAACACCATAGCCTGGGTAGCTTAAACGATATAGATGTGTTTCTCACTGTTCTGGAGGCTGGGAAGTCCAAGGTCAAGATGCCAGTGTGAGGGCCTGGTTCCTGGTTTGCCAATGGCTATCATCTTGCTGTATCCTCACATGGAAACACAGAGATCATCCATTCATGAGGCCTCCACTCTCATGATCTAATAACCACCCAAAGGTCTGTCTCACATCCTGATAGCATCACTACGGGGATTAGGGCTCACCATGTGAATTTTGGGGGACACAAACACTCAGTCCCTACTAGCACTCTTTATTTGCACAACTATAAAATGGGGATAAGAAAGACGTGGACTTACCTTATAAGGTTGAGGTAAAGATTAAATGAGATAATACATGTGAGATGCACAGTACAGTACCTATCACCGAGTAAGTTCAATAGCCAGCCATGCTTTGCTTAGTGGTGGGGATGTGTTCTAAGAAATGCATTCCTAGGTGACTTTGTTGCTTTGTGAATATCATTGAGTGAGCTACACAGACCTAAATGGTACACTGACTGCACACCAAGGCTATATGCTATAGCTATTACTCCTAGGCTACAAACCTGTGCAGCATGTGACCCTCCTGAATACTGTTGGCAGTTGTAACACAATGAAGTATTTGTATATCTAAACACATCTACACACAGAAAAGGTGCAGTGAAAATACGATATTATAATCTTACCGGACCACTGTTGTATATGTCGTCCATTGTTGGTGGAAATATTTTTATGCTGGAACTCCATAAATATCCACTTGATACAAATAGTTCAAATATTCTGTTGATTTTGAATTCTATCTTTTATGATTACTATGGAAAATTAGACTTGTCATATTTGAAAGGGATTTTTTTTTGTGTGTGTGAGTTGTCTTGGACTATTAGCAAGCAATTCTGCTTGATGTTAGTCATAAACTTTACTTGAATTTTCTGTAGTACAGCCAGCCCTGAAATTATAAAGAGGAAATGAGTGGGTGAAAATGGGTATGTAAATTCAACTTTATTGCTGTACCTCTACAAAAAGGAAGTAGAATAAAAAATAAACATATTTTGTGTTAGGGCTTCAGGGAAATTCAGTGTTCAGAAAAATGCTTCCAAACGTCATAGTACACAGACAGTTATTATGCACCTGGTTACGGTTTCTACCCAGTCACCAAACTGGGGCATTTCTTAAGATGAGCAAGTGAAACAAAAGTTTTAGTGGTTCATATAGAATCCCACATTGATGTATATTTATAAGCATATTTATTTTAAACATCTGAGAAAAACAGCAGAGACTTGCTATGGTATAATGCTTACTTTCTGACACTTCACATATTTCCCAAGTTGTAAGGAGTTCCTTTTGATGGTGGGTCAGTGATTCTTTGGGTTTTTGAAGAAGGATTGGTTGTGACAGCCCCGTGAGCTAACTGGGCAAATTGAATGTTATCTACTTGTCTGTCACAGATTCAGAAGTTAATATGTGGGTTCTTCAGCAGCTGATTTGTAGGTGTGGTCACACAGCCACATGTGCCTGGAGAATGAGTGTCCCGGGTAGGATGTGATGTGAACACAGGAGGGACTCAGCCTTTGGCCAATCATGGTTTCGTGCCCAGACAGCTTCTCTGTGGAGTATGGAGGGGCCATCTCCATCATTGCCACCTCCTCTTGCTCCTAGGCAAGCCTGACTTCCCATGGAAGGGGATATCCAGCCACCTCCTGGTAGATGGTATCTGGCAGGACACTCATGTGCTGCACAAGTATGTGGCCTAGAAGCAAAAGGCCATCCCTACAGCCTAGGCATGGAGTAGGCCGTACCATCTAGATGGTGTTAAGTTCACTCTGTGATGTTTGCACAATGACAAAATCACTGATGGATGCATTTCTCAGAACATACCCCTTTTGCCTCCTCCCCCCATCCCATCCTCTTCATGGCCATATGTGTGTTTTATCATTACCGTACCTATATCTTGGAGACAGCACTTTTTAAGCATATTTTGGACTTCTCTCTGCCAAAAATGCGGACAAGTGGCCTCTGTTTTGCCCTCAGTGGGTCCTTACTCCCAGTCTGTCTACTGTCTCCTCTTGAATGAAAGGCTCCTTGAGAGTAGCCACCATACGATTTTGTTGACTGTGGTGTCCTGGAGTGTGAGACACAGTGCTTTTCACAGGGCTGGTGCCCAAAAATATTTGTGAATATGGTGGTGAGTGAGTGAATGATCTATTTGAACAAACCAAAGCTGGGTGCACATGGGTAGCTGGGCACACATAGCCTGGTTGAGATACGCTTGATCATGAGGTTATGGCTTTATTCGTGTGTTGGCAGTGGGATTGACTAATTCTCCCTTCATTCCCTCATGCCCTTGGTTGGGTAGCCAGGATCTTCACACCTACACATACCATCTGTTGTTGGCCCCTGACTATCACAACAGGGCGAAAGTTACAGGTCTTTCCTCCTTTTAATTCCAGGCTATTAACTATACTCAATTTCGGATATAGTAGTATTCTCACTTCCTGCTTTTCAGCTTGGCCGGGTTGCATTGGTCTATTATTTTACTCAACTTCTTTCTGTATTAATTTCCTCATCTATAAAATGTCAACAACGGTATTGCCTCTCTAATAGGGTAGTTGTGAGGATAAAGTGGTTACATGCAGGCGAAACACTTAGGAAAGTGCCTAGCAATAGTCAGCCTGAGCACCGACAGTGTCTCGTGAAGGTCACACGTACTCACAGAGCTGCTCCTGTGAGGCCCCTGCCAGCTGCCCTTTACTCTTTGTCCTTGCCAACTACCTCACCGATTTCCTGACTCTGCTCATCTTGCCTCGGGGACCATCCTTGCATTAACCACAGGAATTTCCAGCAACAGCCCACTACCATATTCCTAGCACTTAGCACAGAGTCTGACAGATAATGTGTGTGATTGGAAGATGCTGGGTTCCTGCCTACCCTTGCTGCTGGCACGGCTCAGGGCTCCACAAAGTGAAGGCTTACTCTGCATAATAGCTCTGCAGCCTCCATGTCTGTGCTAAGAAGCTGATGATCATTTATCATTCCAGCAAGCAGTGACAAATCAGCTCTGTGTATCCGTCAGGATAGGCTAGCCTCTGTTACGCTCAGGAATGCCCCAAAATTTCAGTGGCTTAAACCAAGCAAGTCATATTCTTACTCATGCTGTGGAGCTTATGTTGGCTGCTGTAGGGTTCTACTCTCACCGTCACTCAGGGACCTAGGCTGGTGAGGCTCTGTGTAGACACATGTGGCCATGACTGGCAAGGCAGGTGAGAGTCAGGCCTGGCATCCGTTGGCTCCCAAAGCTTCTACCAGGAAGTGCACACATCATTTCACGTCACAGTTCATTGGCCAAAGGAAGTCCCGTAGTCACACCCCACTTCAGAGGGGCAGCCAAGCACAGCCCTACCCTGTCACTGGAAGGAGGCCACCAGAATATTCATGCCTGGCCTTCGGCATCTCCCGTGACCAAGGAGGGATTTGCGATAAATGGAGTGCTGCCCCATTTGTCTTGGGGTTTCTAAAAATGAATACTCCTTGCCATATCTCCACCCTCAGTTCAGATAATAAATTGTTTTATTTAATCAGGGAGAAAAGACATTAATTCCAGGAAGCTTAGCAAACAGGCTTTTCCTCTTGGTATGGTCTTCAAAAGCCCTCAGGAGCAATTTTCCCATCCACTTTGAAGGATATAATTCCACCGTCAGTCTGAAGACAAATGTGGTGCATAATTTAGAGCTGAGCCTCAGAGGGGAGTGTGTCACCAGACAGGACAGTCACCTCCATGCACTCAGTTATTCCACTGGGCTTTTGCTGAGCCCTGCCGTATGTTTGGAGTTGATGTGACCTTCAGTACTGACTCATCTGTAGGCTTGTCATTGCATAGGTGAGCTCCACGTCTTGTCAACTTGATTTTGATAATCTGAAGCTGGAAGCGTGAAAAGCTTTGGGGAGCAGCCTCTCTGCATACTGTGCCAGGACCTGGGCTTCCGGGGGTCCAGAGTGGTTGATAAACAGCATGGCAGCTCAGAGCAGGAGAAGCCAATGGACAGTGTTTGCTAGAGGCCAAGGTGGGGTCAAGGCCTGCAGTGGGGGTTGACCTGAAGCTGGGGACAGCCTGGGCCAGGAGGTGGCCGACTCAAAGACTGAGCTCTGAGAGCCTGATGAAGAAAGGGGGAGAATGTTTAGGGAAGGGATACCAGGCTGGGTGGCTGCCAAGCCTGAGGCAGAGCCAGAGAAGTTGCTGGGGCCAGGAGGACCTTGTGGGCCAAGCCAGGGAGTCAGAATTTTCAGCTCAGTGAGGAGCCATGGAAGCAGGGCTGTGGAGTGGTCAGGTTTGATTTTTCTTTTAAGTTATGCTTGACTTAGTCTTTTTTTTTTTTTTTGAGATGGAGTTTTACTCTTGTTGCCCAGGCTGGAGTGCAATGGCACAGTCTCGGTTCACTGCAACCTCCACCTCCTGGGTTCAAGTGATTCTCCTGCCTCAGCCTCCCAAGAAGCTGGGATTACAGGCACCTGCCACCACGCTCAGCTAATTTTTGTATTTTTAGTAAAGACGGGGTTTCACCATATTTGCTAGGCTTGTCTTGAACTCCTGACCTCAGGTGATCTGCCTACCTCCGCCTGTGTGTGTCTCTCTTTCTCTATGTGTGTGTGTTTGCATGCTTTTAAATTCAAGTTTTAAGTTTGAGGTTTGTTATATATGTAAACTTTTGTTATGGGGGTTTGTTGTACAGATTATTTTCTCTCCCAGGTATTAAGCTGAGTACCCGTTAGTTGTTTTTCCTGATCCTCTCCCTCCTCCCACCCTCCACCCTCAAGGCCTCAGTGTGTGTTATTCCCTTCTCTGTGTGTCCATGTGTTTGCATCATTTAGCTCCCACTTTTGAGAACATGTGGTATTTGGTTTTCTCTTCCTGCATTATTAGTTTGCTAAGGATAATAGCCTTCAGCTCCATTCGTGTTCCTGCAGAGGACATGATCTTGTTCTTTTTCATGGCTGCATAGTATTCCATGGTGTATATGTACCACATTTTCTTTATCCAGTCTATCATTGATGGGCATTTAGGTTGATTCCATGTCTTTGCTATTGTGAACAGTGCTACAATGAACACACATGTGCACATGTCTTTATAATAGACCGATTTATATTTTCTGACTGCAGGATCTTGACAAGATTTACATTCCTTGACTACAGTTAAGTTGAACTTGACTTCGTCATTCTTTTTTATTTTTTACATGCTTTACTTCTTGGCATGGTTTGTATTTCTACAACTATTTTCACAATATTTGTTTTAATCTCAAAGATATATGTTATACCGAATAACCACATCACATTTAAATCTGGTCCTTTTCAATATTTTTCACTCATACAGAAGACCAACAATAAAAAAAAAACCAAAGTAGAATATTATATTCTAACATAGTTTTAGTCACTGTTGAGAAAGATCTGTTTATTATCAGGGTTTCTTTATTTTATTAGGTGGTTGTTCTAATCTGTTGTTTTGTCCAAATTTAACTTTGTATTTATGTGCGTAAAACATTAAGGATCTCTAATTTAGAGCAGATTAACCTTCTAGATTAATTAGTCTTCTTCTGGATTTGCTGGTTCGATGGTGAAATAATGTATTTTCATGAATCTTCTTTTGGTAATAGCTTAATTAAATGATAAGACAAATGTTTACAGAATACATTCTAAAATCATACATTTTGTTCAGAAGAGGTCGAAGGTGAATTGGAATTTTTAAAAAAATCCTCTGAGCTCAGGGCATGCCTTCCTGGTGAGCGGGTCCTGCAGAAGGTTGACCGGTGTGGTAACAGAAGAATAGGAATTACCTTCTTATGGGACATCTTTTTTCTTAGAGGATGTTTTAATTAACCTCCGTTCACTCACTAAATTCCCCCTTCTTGTAAGTTCTTTTTTCTGAACAGCACTCAGATCAATCCTTGAGGGCCTGGGTACTCCCTTCTCCCCAGAAGCACCAGGTAAACAGTGATGCATTTAAAGGATTTGATAACACTCCCTACCCCTCACAGCCCATTTCTTGATCTATTTCTGTTGACACAGCACCACCCCAGACAGGAATCATAATGCAATAAAGCAGATGTTAGTGTTCCTTCATGACTTGCTGGACATTCTAGCCCCATTTCTCAGGGCCACTGTTGTTGGATTTGAGTGAGACTCTAGCCACTTGACTGGATAAGGAAGACACCTGGGTGTCCTTGATTGTATTTGGAAAACATTCTGCTTTTTTTTTTTGTGGAAGATTGAGGAAATGCTCTCATCTCATCTGCAATATAGTGTTAAGTCATCTTTTATGTTGGAGGCTTTCTGTTGATGGTTAAACTCATCATTTTGATGTTGATTGCTTTTGCTTTTCTTTCACTAGGGAACATTTCTGACTTTACATTCGAGGATTGCTCCCATTTGAAACCTTTCTTCAGACTGATATAAGATGCTTTATAATCAAGCACACCTCTGGATAAAACTGTGGATTCCTTGGCACCAACAACCAGTTTGGAATCTTGACCCTGAGTAGTTCTAACTGAATCCAGCAGCATCTACCCCTTTCTGTTCTTTTAAATGAGTCACATAAATCTGTCCCCAAACCCCACAACAGATATACAGGAAGATACAAGCCAAGACAGTCACCCTTCAGCAAGACCTTCTTCGTCGGTGCTTAGCCTGCCCTTGATTCCAACTTGTAGGTTAAAGGCAGGAAAAGGATGGTTTTGGTCAAATTTTTCCTTGATGCCTGACCCAGGGCAAATCATGTCACCTTTCTTATCCTTCTACATGCTATCTTTTGAAGCCCTTAGGTGGTCTCATGGCTTAAAATGCTGTCTATATGCTGGCGAATCACAAATGTATATCTGTAGCCTGGACCCGTTTATGAAACTTTATTCTTGTATCTCCAACTTCCTCTTCATCGTCTCCACCTGGATGCTTGGTAGGAAGCTCAGCCTTAGTACACCCAAAGCCCAGCCCCTGATCTTCAACCCTGCCCTTCACCACAGCCCT